>BDJD01000359.1:336414-379920 GCA_002564525.1 Rosa multiflora | reverse complement strand
ATAACCTATAAAATAGCAACTAACAGTTTTGGGGGTCAAGTTTATTCAAGCTTGGATTATAAATCCTAGCTTCTGCATGACATCCCCAAACATGGCAGTGATGAAGACTAGGTTTCCTGCCACACCAAAGCTCAAAAACCGTATTTTCTATAGCTTTGCTAGGTGTCTTGTTACAAATATAATTTGCAATTTTTAAAGCCTCACCCCAAAAAAATTTAGGCAAACTGTACACATCATGCATCTAGCCATGTTCAAAAGAGTCCTATTTTTCCTCCCTACAACACCATTCTGTTGTGGATTATATGGTGTTGTATATTGAGCTTTAATTCCATTGTCTAACAAAAACAAGGCAAATGGACCCTTTTGTTGGCCGGATTCAGTGTACTTTCCATAGAACTCACCACCTCTATCTGATCTCACTGTTTTGATTTTCTTTTCTAGTTGATTTTCTACCTCTGACTTAAAGATTTGAGAAGGATTCAACACAGTCTGTTAGATCAGAAAAATCAAGTTCATTTAGGATGTTGTTTTTCACCAAAATTTTCAGTCTCTCTTTTGAAACATGGCCGAGTCTTCTATGCCATAAAAATGCAGACTTTTCATTTAGTTTGGTTCTTTTAACACCTATTAAGGTGCTAGTACTGTTTGTGTTATTTTTAACAAGTAAAATTTCTTGTTGAGCCATTGAACAATTTAACTGTAAATAATAATTCATAATAACACCAGAACTAATTTGAACATAATTTTTAGAAATAAGAATTCCATTACTATCAATAACAAGTCTACAACCAGATTTGACTAAAAGAGAAACTGAAACCAAATTCCTTCTCATGGAAGGTACATAAAAAACATTGTCCAAAACTAACAATTTTCCTAATCCTAGATCAAGCTTTAAGGTGCCAATAGCCTTGACTGCCACTCTCATGCCATTTCCCACACACAGGTTCACTTCATCACTTTTTAGGATTCTCCTCCTTATGAATCCCTGCAAAGAATTAGTAATATGAATAGGTGAGCCTGAATCTGTCCACCAAGACTGTGGTTCAACATTTATAAGATTAATTCTAAGGAAAAAACAGTATTAGAAAAAATCTTACCCTTTTTGGCTAACCAGTTCTTGTAGCCAGTGCAATCCTTTTTCATGTGTCCTACTCTTTTGTAAAAGTAGCACTTGAACCTAAATGGCTTGTTTTCCTTGGCCACTGTAGCTGTTGAACTCTTAGTTATGGCTTTGGTAGACTTGAGCTTGTTCTGGGCCTTTTTCTTCTTAGGCTTCTCTATGAGATTTATGGCTGTAGCAGGTTCCTTTTCTTCCTTGATCCTAGCTTCCTCATCCACACAGATAGATATGAGTTCATCTAGAGTCCAGATTCCTTTTTGAGAATTGTAACTGGTTCTAAGCTGACTAAAACTATTACGTAGGGAATGCAGTGCATAATGCACTACCTGCTCATCCCTAACTCCCATCAAGAGCTCCCTGAGTCTGCCATTTATATGGATCATCTTCATAATATGCTCTCTAACTCCCCCTGAACCCGTGTACTTTAAGTCATGACACTTTTTGGTTAACCTAGCTGCTTCTGCTTTTTCACTTTCTTTAAACTTAGCAGCTATAAGTTCCAAAAAATCTGATGCTACAGTCTTGGACATAGAAGTACGAATGAGGTTCTTAGCCATTCTATTGGATCTATGCTACTACTTGTAAAGATCAGTTTTTTTCTTGGTGCTTTTATCATTCAACTATGCAGGCTTATCCTCAGTAAAGCAATAGTCTATGTTCTCATGCATTCCCTTATAATTTTCTACAGAGTCTAGCCAAACTCTATAGTTGGTTCCATTTAGCATCAAGACACTGTTCAAGTTCATGTAAGAGTTACCTAAGGAGCAAAACAAAATTCATGTGAGTTCTCAATTTGTAAAGAAGTTACTTTAAGTTTTATGTATCTTTTATGAACTTAAGCAACCAAAACAAGAATAGTCCAATACAACATCATACAAAAAACTTAATCAATCCATACTTGCATTCATGTCAGTCAACACATAAAACAATATTAAGCATCACTTTTGAGCAGAAGCCTAATACCCTGGAGTTCTTTATCCATATGCCATGCTTAATCAAAATATGTTATCCAAGGAGATTCATCCACATCTTTAGACAAAAGAAAAATTTCCAAGTATCTAAATATATTTTCATTAAGCATACATACTGCTGTCTTGCATTCTAAGACCATACTTGACCACTTCTTTGGAAGATAAACTAAAATATAGTCTTAAACCACAAGACACAATTTCAGTTTTGTTATTCTATATGCTTTCTGCCAACATCGATGAAGGATGGTTTATGCACCACCTTCATTTATGCCAACAGAAAACCACAAAACTCACGAGCCTTTAACTTTATATTCTACCCAGACCATACTGTCTTTATAAGAAAATTAAGCTCTTGCATCTGTCAATTTCTACAATGTGCAAAGTTTTTGGGAGATTCTTATTCTTCATACATTGTCACATGATCATAGATACAATACCATATAAGCAATCAATTCATCATGCATATTCAAGCACAACCAAAGTTGTTTCGATTCCAAGAAACCACAGAACAATCAAGAAATTGTAAATTTCATCCGGTCACCATCTACTCTAGCCTAACGCACGCCGGGTCTGCAACTAGGGTTCTTGAGCATAATCAAAAACTTAACAATTATGCTACAAATCGAAACCAATTTTCACAGAAAAACCTGATTTTGCTTTTTCCCCAATTTGCTGCTAAAATTCTCAGCGGAAGCATGAACTTGATATTTAAATGCAGCAATCGACTCCATTGGCTTCTTGATTCACATTAATCGGGGTTTTGAATCCCCTCTCGAGATGAAAACATCTCGCGCATTTCTGAATCCAGTCCCAAACCTCGTTCTTGATCAAAACTAACCGTTGTAATACAACGGTCACTTGTTCTTGAGGTTTTGGTTGGGTTTGGGCTTGGAGCATACGCTTGTTGTGACTAGGCCTAGAGCTTGTTAACAGAATGAAAGCCTGTTAACCCGTAAAGCAAAAAAAAAGAATTTTTTGTTCGTTTGTTTTGCAAAACCTTAAAACGATTTGCATGTCAAGCAAAAACTGAATTCATGTTTGTGAGCCTATGCTCTGATACAAATTGTTAAAACTATATATTCATGCTCACAATCATATGCATACAAGCTCGACAACAATCACACAAGAATCAAGACTTGCCTTAAGCAATTACTAGCATGGATTCCATCTCTGCAGTTGCACAACAATGATCACTTGAAGATGGCCTTCTGTTACTTACCAACTTGTTTCTCAATGGACAGAACAATATGCAAAAACGTGGTAGTCATAGGGACCAAGTTCATCTATTTATATAGGATAGTTAACCTTTAGATTCCTTCCATTAAGGTAATTCTTAAGGGACAAGTCTCCTAATTAGAATCCTAAATCACAATCTTGTAGACTTTCTTGTAGACTAAGCAATGGGTTACCATCCTTAATGAATTGATACACTGCTTTATTAAGTTACTAGTATTAATTTACAGTTTGTATCCATGTTAAACTAGGATTGATATCAAGCTAATCATCATATACATTATGATAATTTGCGGCAAGTCCATATTTGATTCTTACACTGACCAGAGGCTTTCTCATAGACGTTTAGAATGGCTCTAAATTGATAGCATTCCCCTGTTGTGGCACTATTAAAAAGGAAGCTATTGTCTACAATGAAGAGATGATGTAAAGTGGAAGCTACCTGACACATTATTAAACCTTGCAGTAATTGCATATCAAATGCATTAGAAATCATTGCATATAATGATTCTGAATAAACATTAAACAACTAGGGAGATAAGAGATCTCCATGTCTATTGCCTCTTATCGGAGAAATATTCCCTACAGGTTCATCATTGAGCAAGATTGAATGCATTACTCACGCAAGCAAGACATAACTATTTTACCCACTAAACATCAAACCCCAGTTTTAGTAACATAGCTTGCAAGAAACTTACATTTAAGCTTTGCTCATGTCAAGTTTGAGAGAGAAAAAACATTCTTCTTGTTTTCGAAGCTTATACACAAAATCAGCTGCCTCTGTAACAACTAGAGTATTATCGGAGATTAACTTACTCAAAACAAAATCACTTTGCCGAAAATTATTGGCCAATAGCTGATCAATTTTATTTATTAAAAAAAAAAAAACAGCATTATATTCTAGGCTTACTTTTCTCACATAGTTGAGCTTTGGGCTTTTGGGTCATGCATGTACCAAGACTCTTGGTCCAAGAGAGTGACCGATCCAGCTCAAAGTTGAGAGCACGATAAATTATAAAGCGGCCCAAAGACTCCCAAGACGACGTCGTAAGACGTATATACAGCGAAACCCTAGATATAAATACTCTCAACCTTTCCAACCCTCGGCTCAGTCACTCGCTGCCTCCAAAAGCCCCTCCTTCTCAAACTCGCACAAGAAATCCAATCCAATCCAATGGTTTGTTCCGTCTCCGTCTCCTTCCCCGAAATCTTGAATCTACTCATGTATCCGATACTAACCCTGGTTTGAATTTCAGGCTCCGAAGAAGGAAAAGGCACCGCCGCCGTCGTCGAAGCCGGCCAAGTCCGGCGGAGGGAAGCAGAAGAAGAAGAAATGGAGCAAAGGAAAGCAGAAGGAGAAGGTCAACAACATGGTGCTGTTCGACCAGGCCACCTACGATAAGCTGCTGTCTGAGGCCCCCAAGTTCAAGCTGATCACACCGTCCATTCTCTCCGATCGTCTCAGGATCAACGGCTCTCTGGCCAGGAGGGCAATCAAGGACTTGATGGCTAGGGGATCCATCAGGATGGTCTCTGCTCACGCCAGCCAGCAGATCTACACTAGGGCAACCAACACCTAGGATGGTCTCTACTGCTTTCCTTTTCGTGTTTCGACTGTGTAGTATGAGGGTTCTAGCTTATCGGGTTTTGTTAACTGTTGTTTTGTTCTGAGAATATTTAGAATCACTCTCAATTTGCTGTCATTACTTCTATATCATTATTTTCAGCTATATCTGTTTCTGATTGATTCATTTGTTTCTTGCCGTATGTTTGTTGAATTTATTTACTACTTGGATATGCCGAAAACTTTGCAAGTCTGTGTATGTCCCAGTGTAGGCGCATGTTATTGTTGCTGGTTATTGGGTTCAGACAAATTAGGCAGCTAAGCTGGTTGTTTTGACTGGTAAATAGAATTTGCTTTCTTTTAGTTGTGTTGGTGATTGTTGTTAATCGATGAACCTTTGAGGCTCCAAATTGTCTTTTGGTTATGTTGTCATTTGTCAACTTTTCAGCTTTGGAATTTTGGTAGTGAGGTTTAGACTAATCTGGTTATGTGTCACCATTTGAATTTAGAAGGAAAAATTGTTCCTTTTAAGTCTATTTTAAAGATTTTTGGTTTTTCTTGACAAAATATTTTTTTGTTGTCAAATACAAATCCATGTTTTGAAGTCCGCATTTAAACAGCCCTGTTGTCTACGTGAAGTTTTCAACGGTTATTGCTATGACTAACATCAGCAGAATTTCTTTTGTTTCTTAACAACATAGATCCCAATTTATGGTATGCTCCCTTGAGTGCTGGTATTGTGTTGTGGTTTGGATATGTCTAGTGTGATGCAATGTCATGTTTGTTGTAGCTTCTCTGCCAGATGTTGAATTTTTGAACATGGATTAAGTAGCCCTGTTGGATTGCTGGATTTGGTTGTCTATCTATTAGCTTTATTACTTGCTGTCTTACTCTTTATAAATTACTGGTCTGAGGATGAATGGCTCGAACAACCTATGGTTTTGTTCACCCTATTGACCCCTCCCTTTTGATTTCTGTGGTTCTAGCTGTTGTTTCTTGGCTCAAACTTGACAACTTTAATTCAAGCCATGCCATTGGGTGTGTGCGCATTCATGTTCACGTATTGTATTAACAAATTCTGTTTGTTACTCAGAAAAACAAAAACAAAAAATTAGAGATAATATTCAAGTGGTACTTTCCAACTTTTTGAAGTAAATTTGTGGAACAGAGATTATATGTTTGGAATTGCTTGGAATCTGGAGTTAGCCATTCAAAACAGTAATTCAATATTGTGATGGGCTTTTGTGACACAATGGTGACACTTTGTTTCATGAACACCAAGTCATTCCAATTAGCGTTTCAATTCTGATAATTGACTGCTCTCCACCTTATAATGGATCGTGGGTGTTAGAACACTTCACTTTGTGTTTTTGAATTTGCTGCTGCATGAGACCTCGTCAAAAATTCTACACCATCCCCATAACAGGGAACAATGCAGTTAATTTACAGTTCTAGTTGTTAAAAGTGATTGCTGGAGGTCGATTTGAGGAGTCTTAGAACAAGTCCATCCGTTGAGGTTGGCTGGTTAAGATTATTCACCTTGGCTGGTCAACACTATTCACCTCAAGGATGCTGTAATGGTGAATATCTGCAGTTACCGCAAGTGAAAAGGTTACTTTTAAAACACGCCGTAGGGCAAGAAGGGCTATAAATAACACCACGCGTGCCCAGATCTCAGTCTCTCTTGAGTCTCACTCTCCTCTTATGTCCCATCTCAATCTCGCCAAATCTTCCACTCAATCTCTCTGCGCCACATCTCCTCTGCCATAAACGTTCTAGGATTCAAAGAAAGGTGTGTACTTGTTGGCTTTCAATCAGTTTAAACTTTAATTTCGTTCTTCTTGTTTTATGGATCTGGTTATTATTTTTAATTAGATGTTAAATCATGAAGGTTATGAAATTTATGGAGTGGGTTTGTGATCACCAAATCATCTTGATCCATTGCTGGAAAAAAGAAGTGTACTTAAGGGTGTAATAATCCGCAGGAGCCAAACTTGTTGAATGAAATGTGTTGGTTAGACTTGAACTAGTTTCACTTGTATGAATTTGAAAAGTAATGTTCGCTATATAAGACAGATCTGTGTCTGATCGCAAAACAAGAGCTGCTTTCTTCAACTTTTTGTCCAATCTTTAAGCGCTTCATATCCTCGTTGATGATAGGAATGACCAGTAAAACTCATATTGGAAAGGGTTTTTCATTATTCATGATTTCATGGCATGATTCCTGTCATCAACATGGATATAAAGTTCTGGGGTGGACATAAAATTCAAGACTGCAGCTCTTTTTCTATGGTCAATCACATATCTCTCCAATATAGTGGACAATTTTACTTGTTCAATTCATAGAATGGAAACAAAGTCAAGGTTGAATCACACATTTTTCTTTAGAGGTTACTTGTGCGTATTATTATACTTGAAAGTATATAAAACAGTGTTCGGGGATCAAGTGCTGCATTACTTTCTTGGAGCTTTTTTAGATTCAGGTAATGCTTATAATTTGGTATTTTTTGTTTCTGAATTTGGTCCCACCATTGATTGATTTTCGTTTCACTATATCGCACTTTGGTTTATATGACTATGAAGATTAATTGATACGTTCCATTCTTTTGTAAATTTCTGCATCGGATTTCCTTTAATCAAATATGTACCATGTATATCTGATGTGAATTTAACGTTTGGATCTGCGGTCTAATTTGATTCATCTTTTTTATTTGATTTTGATGTACTTTGTTTTTCAATTGTGAGTTTGTACTTTGTAGCCTGATCAGTGACCTGTCACAGGTCACCTGTGTTTAAGACAGAAATTTGAAATTTCACTCCTGATAAGTGCTAGGTTCTCTTCTTGTGCAGGAGACGGTTTCTCACAGTGAGACTCATCTTCACCATTGCTGAAATATACTTGGTTGTAATAATGTGGAGTCAGTTCAAGTGTTCAACTAGTAGAAAACAAATGTATTGATTAAACTTGGTGAAAATCTTGTACTAGTCTCACTCATATGAATAAAGTTATTCTCTCGATTGATCTCGAAAGACCAGAACTGCTATTTTTTACTGTTTGTGGGCTAGTTGAAATCATTAAAGATGACACAGATCAAGCAATAGTTGTCAGCAATAGAGAGAATCCCAAGGCCATGCTTCTTGCAAGATTACAACATCTAGTGTGTGGTTAGACAAAGACTTGATATTGCAAAGCCATTTCAATTTTAATTTTTTCTGTTTCTCAGTTAGACATTTAATGACTTCAAGCGTTCATATAATCGTCGGTCTTAAAAATAGTTCATATCTGATGGCATTATTTATGGAACTGATTCTCTGCGTACTTATTCCTGAGAAGCTGTGTGATAGTTTTGAAATTTCTAAAGCAGAGCATTTCTACAGGTAGTTTCTTCTTCTTTCCCTCCCTAGTGATCATGCAACCGTTGCTTTTTGTACTCGAGCCACTGGACCAAATTTCCCTTTCATATAATCACAGAGCCTGGTTCAATAGTCAATACACACACCCAATCGGAAAAAAACATACTGAAAAATAAGGTACATTGTCTATTAGGTCCTTGGCCCCTTACAATCTATATTTTTTTGTTTTTTGATGGCTGTAACCCTAGGAAGGGAGGCTAGGCCATCACGCCTGTAGTATGATTGAAATAGAAAACAAACAAAGTGATCCAACTCTTTCAACACACTCATTGATGAAGTTTCATATTTTACAATTAGCAGCTGTCTTGTGGTAACTTGGTCTGTAACTGCATTATCAGTCGGCCTTCCAGTAAAGCAGCAAAACCTGCAGGCCCGGTAAGATATATATCCCTTGTTAGTACATGAAAGTGCTTTTAGTCCTCTAAGCTATAAGATATCCACTGTCACCATTAATAAAGCAAGGAGTATAGCCTTTTCTGGGAATAGGGTATAGAAAAGTAGTGAAGATAATCAAAGAAACTATTTCTGTCGAGAGGTATAGATTCAACCTAAAGTTTTAGAATGACAAGGACTATATTATAAGTTACATTGCATAACATTAAAATGGGAATGTATGAACTTTTGGATAGTTGTTACCTGAGGATCATCACACTTTTGACACCAAGTAACCTCAATTCCGAATCACAACGGAGGGCACATGTCGGACTTTGTAAAAGTCCTCTTCTTCAGGTCTAATTTTGATCTTGAATAGGCACCCGCATATCTCCAATTCCTGAAGAGTTTTGACAGAACTTACTGCAGCAGGAATTGTCTTCAGTTTAATGCAATTTGAGATTTCCAATCGATAAAGACTCGGCATAGCTCCTTCCTCCATCATCCAGTCCTCAAAATGCATCAAGCCACGAAGCAGTAGACTTCTGAGTTTAGGAAAACCTTGATTGGAGAAAACCATTTTCTTCCCCATGAACATTTGCCATCCGCTCAGAATTCTCAAGTTAGGCAGCTTCTCCAAAGTTGGGATTGGATCTTCCACAAGATTAGAACCCCATAAAGTTAACTTGGCAATGCTTGGAGGGAACTGAAGGTATTGTGGTAGCTTTGCTATTCGTCCTTCCACATGAAACTTCTGAAGAGCTGAACAGCTTGACAGGAGTTGCCTGACATCTACTACCTCATTGGGGAATGCAAGTGTGTCACTTTTAAAGGACAAGGACTGAAGGCAGCTTAATGTGACATCATTTGGGGGACTGAAAATTTCTACCAAACTTTTGAAATGTGCTGGGTCATTGAGCACCAGTTTCCTCAGTTTAGTCAATTTCAGAAGATCTTGTACATCACATTTGTTTGCAGGGAAGTTCACTAGTGTCTGCAAGCGGTGAAGATTGGACAACTTCAGCTCATTAACCATGTTGCCACACCACTTGGGAAGATATAAATGGGTCAACCTCTTCATCTTCCATATCACATTTGGAATTTGTACTGTTGAATCCCTACTAAATTTACTAATAGTCTGCAGATTTAGGGTTTTCAAGAAGATCAAATTACCTATGGATGGTGGAAGAACTGCGATATATGTTTTCTTTAAACTTAGAAACTGCAGCTGAATGAGGTCCCCAGTCTCTTTTGGCAACTTTCCATAAGGTCCATTTACCCCTTCAAGATCTAGGACTCTGAGCATTTTGAGGTTCAAAATCTTTTTAATGAGGTTCCAATCCTCCACTCTACACCTTTTCCCATGGAAATACAAAAGTGACCTGAGGTTGGAATATTGTTTGTGTGGCGATGAGATAAATCTATCAACGCCTTCAGGCAAGTAGATAGCAAGTCTTCGCGTTTTACCTGATGGCAGGCTTAAAGAAGAATCAGCATCACTTCCATTTGAATAGCGAACAAGCTTGAGAAAGTTTTCCTTCTTTGCTCTTAACAAGCAAAAATCACGCATAATATCATGGAGGCGGCACGTTTTGATTCTTCCAGTAGACCCAAATTCTGCCACTTGAACCATGCACCTATTGATCAAGGATATCAAGTGGCCTTCTGCCACATCCTCTAGCACTTCATCTGTCTCCTGTTCACCTTGTTCTGAATTATGTGATACAATGCCCTCTGCAATCCATAATTGAATCAATTTCTTTTTAGGTATTGCAGCATCCTCTGGGAAATGACTCAAATAAAGGAAACAAGGTTTCAATTCGTGTGGCAGCTCATTATAGCTTAGAGCCAAAACCTTTGGTAGTATATTATTGTGATCGTTGCCTTGCTGTAAAAAAGACGGCATATCTTTAATCCTCTCCCAATCGTGTTCTGATTCTTTAGTTGCTAAGAGTCCTCCGAGTACAACAATAGCCAATGGTAAGCCATCACATTTCTCGACTATTTCCTTCCCTAAATTCTCCTTAACTTTGCCAACGGTAAACTCTGCGCATCAGAGAAGAAAAGAAGTTGGGAAACTATAAGGTGCTTTTTTGAGAAAAAGACTAGGGAAATTCCTGTACTAAACCCAAATATACTACAATGTGAAATACCTGCTCATCATTTGCTAAAAAAGAAAAAAAAAAAACGAAAAATGAATAACATGGTAAAGTATGTACCTGGATTATTCTTCGCCTCTGGAAATGCCTTCCTCCGAAGTAACTCCCATCCGTCTTCTACAGACAAAAATTTTAGTTCATGAGGAGGACGACCTCCACTGTCAGCAGGAACTACAATATTCTTCAAACGAGTTGTAACCAATACCCTGCTGCACCCTTTTCCGGCAGTTGGGAAAGCATGACGTAGCTTGTTCCAGTCCTCGGCCTTCCAAATGTCATCAAGGATCACCAAACATTTCTTCTCTATCTGAACCTGATAAAGCTTTTTTACAAGCTCATCGTGTCTCAGCTCTCTAATATTTTGCCTCTCCTCTTTGGATGGAGTGACGAGATTGAACAAAACTTGTTCCCAAGCATCTTCTGGTTTAAATTGTTGAGATATACAAGCCCATCCGAAACCATCAAAATGGCGCCTAATTCGATCATTACGGTAAAGTTCCCTGGCCAGAGTTGTCTTTCCAATACCTGCCATCCCACAAATTGACACAACCCAACCAGGGCGATCATCATCCACAAGATCTGCCACTATTTCTTTTATGCTACTTTCGAACCCAACAATATCCTCATTTTCATGGGAATATTGCCGCCGATCATCAAGAGCATTGCTGGATGGCCCTTGTCCAACAGGAATCAAGTTATAGGTTTGGGAAGATATGCGAAGCCTAGAGATTTCAGCTTGTATGGCCTTAATCTCAGACCCAACTTTGCAACGGTGTCGAAGTTGGCCGAGATTCAGCCAGGCATACCATTTGACCGGATTTGAGATTTCCATTGCAACTCTGATGGAAAACATTCGAATGACATCCTCAGCATCATAAGCGATTTCTCGTATGTCTGAAACCCAATTTTGAAGCCTACTATCTTGCTCTTGCTTCTCTTCCGCATCTTTCAAGAAACATTTTATCCGCATCAATTCTTTTTGGATATCCCCAACGTTTTTCCTCACCCTTAGTACGGATTTAGATTCCTCCAGAAGCAGGTCCTTGAGCAGGTCAGCAAGGCTTGTAGCGACGGCGGACACCACAATTTCTGCCATGGTTTCCTGATGATTACAGAAAGGCAAATTAAATTTCTTATCTAGCTTGCTCAAATTAATACACAGAAGTTTACAGAAACTAAATACTCTTTTTTTCTTGTGCACCCTACCTTCAGAAGAAAAGTTTATAGAGCATTCTTTTCTAGTTTATACGATGAACTTTCCTGTTTGACAAACTTTTTATCGCTATCAACGAGACCGAGTACAAGACTAAACAAAGAAGAGGAAAAAACAAAAAAAAAAGAGTATTATTACCGGACCCTTGATTTTGCTAACGACCGGCGTTTGGTCGCATGTATCTCAACTGGTCGGAGTTAGAACATGTTACCTGGTCCTGAGTCCTGATGTGTTATCACTTACCAGATTGTGTGGTGTTCGATCTCCGTCCTCTTCCTGACTATGGTAAAGTAGCCCTGCTATCCAACTCTTCTGAACTCGACCACTCCCATCTTAGCTGAATACTTTGTTGTCACAGCTGCTTCATGATTCAATCTTTCTCACATCTAATTCCAGTTCTCTATAACGTATTTCTGCTTCTTTTTTCTTCTTCTAATTATTTCTTTGCTATGTTGTGTTTGTGTGGCGACTTATTTTCCTCCTATCCTTGGCTACTATTTTTAAGACAATTACTTATTTTGTCTAACAAAATAAAATCTCACAGTTGTCCATGGGTGGGGACGAAAAGATAATTATTTGAATGTGTCATTTGTTTTTGAGCTTTTGACTAAAAGAGGTGGTTATCTCTTGGTCATGAAAGCTTAAAGCATGCTTGAAGAAGCTGAGAGAAGAGAGAGGGTCTCTCTGTATATATGAGACGTAATTGACTAGCTTAATTACAATGAGAATAGGTCAAGATATTTATAGGAAGCTAGCCTAATTAACCGACTAACCATTAGTATTACTACAAGGCCACTATCTTCTAGCCACGTGACAGGATAAGCTGAAGCACATGCAAACACTGTGTGTAACAAGTAACAACCTACCCACTGTGTGTAATAATCTAATAACTGTGTAATAATGTGTAACAACCTAATAACCTAAAGGTAAAAAAGAAATTCCTGATTTGACTTTTGCAATATATTCTAACACCCCTCCTCAGCTTGATGGGGAGGCGGGTCATCAAGCTGGACTAGCTGAACTGATGAAGAACAGAGAGGTGACAGATGGAGAGGACCCAACATGAGGTGATGGCAGAGGTAGACATGCTGAGGATAGCATAAGCCTTTGGTAAACAAGACTAATATGTAGAACCTCCTTTCAGGCTCTAGCACCTCCTCCACAGATACAGCCGCTTCTATCCCCTCATTGGCAGTCACTGCTGGTTGATCAACCTCTTCCTGTAGCACTTCCATGACTATGAGTTGGCCTTTCCTACAATTATGCCCTGGTCTAAACAATTCTTCGAAAAAAAAAAAACACTGATTTCGAGCCCTTCTCTCTTGATACCCAGCATGGGAAAGTCTTCTGTTGTTATTGGTGGGATGTCCCATGTTAGGGGCCCACAGTTTTGCACATGGGGGGGAGGGGGGCTTTGTTTGGCTTGGTTGACCCGTTCCTGCGTGATTGTTACTTGCAGTAGGACTCAGTTTACTGAACTGGCTAGTCTGAGTAGTAGGGAATGGCCTGCTACTACTATTTAGCTTGTTTTGACTCCTTTGGCCTGCTTTTCTCTCTTCATATATCTTGGTTAACTCACACGCTTCGTATAATGATTTAGGCTTCTGTGCTTTCACAGCTGCTCTGATTTCACTTTTTAAACCTCCCAAAAAACAAGACAACAACACCTGTTGTGAAAATCCAGGAGCTCTCCTTGAGAACCTTGTGAATTGCTCTTTGTATTGCTCCACACTTCCTGTTTGTGACATCCTGGCTAGGGCAGCCTGATAGTCCAACACATTATGACAACTAAACTCTCTCATTAATAAATCTGCTAGTTCTAGCCAAGTAGGTGGAAACTCTACCCATTTGCGATTTTCACTTTTCCCTTTTCCCTTTTAATCACTTTATCCCTTCAGCTTCTCAGTTCTTCACGACCACACACTCTCCCTCTCCATTTTGACAGAAACACAAAGCAATACCCATTTGCTCTTTTGACGGGCGGTCTTCAACTCACAGATCCCATCTTGCATTTACCAAATCCTTCACCAAATGGGCTGGGTATGGAGTGAGTAGGAGGCAAAACAGACTAGTATCACACAAAAGGTACGATTTTAAATTTTGAACTTGACATTGAAAACCATGAAACCCAGATTTCGAATTTTACAGAATCTGATGAACGTTTCTTATGCAGATTTTGAATTTTGCATCTTGTGGTTCTCACCTCTCCCATGGTTTCAGAGCTGAAATTATAGCCGGGTACCCCTTGATTTTGAGTAAACCCACTCTATCAGAGCTATATAGTGACTGGGTAACCTTGAATTGCAGGTATAGCTCTTGGCCTCTTGCTTTTGAAATGCACTGTCATATTGAATTGCAGGTATGGTTTGAAAAGTCAAAGAAAGTCAAACTTGTGCCAATGTCCTCATTTCGGCAGCTTTCTTCATGATCTTATAATTGTGTATTTGAAATAGTCACCTTGGGTACGTATCTTATATCAAGTTGGCCGATGAATTAACTATTAATTCAGGAGTTCATATAACTTGGCTAGCCGTGTTCCGATTCTAATCCTTGGATCCTCAAGGTCGTAGATTCATCAACTCATCAAGTATGGGGTTTCTTGCTTCTGGGACTGAAGTCTCGCGTTTCTTCTTTCCATGGAAGAAAACAAAACCCAAAAAACTCCAAAACTGGCCATTCACCGAAGGAAAATGCATTCGATTTTCACTAAATGAGATCAGAACAGCGACCGACGACTTCAAGGAGTATCTCGGCAGCGGCGTCTTCTCCGACGTTTACAAAGGGCATATTATTAACGACGGAACCAGCATGGTTGTTGCAATCAAGCGCCTTATAAAAGATAATCAGATACAGCCAGAGTCTGCGTTCGACACGGAGATACTGTTGTTCTGCCAGTTGAGCCACCCTAACCTCGTTTCATTCATTGGATTTTGCGAAGAAGGAGATGACCGTATGCTAGTTTATGAGTTCCTTGATAATGGTCCCTTGTCTAATCATCTTTTCGGCAAGACCGCCGGAGATCCACTCTCCTGGAAGAAACGGTTGGATATCTGCATTGGGGCTGCGCGTGGTGTACATTACCTCCACACAGGGATGAAGCGTGCCATCATCCACAGAGACCTAAAAAGCTTCAACTATTTCCTGAATGTTGTGTTGTGTCTGATGAATCTCCAACAACAACAATATGTGAATGTTGTTGTCTAAAATGAACCTCAGACTACACATATTTTTTTTCTGTTGTCTGAAATGTATTTAAGATAACAGGTTGCTAGATGTAAATGTTGTCTGAAAGTATTTAAGATAACAATGTGCTGGATGCATCTGTTGTCTTGAATGAACCTCAGACAACACATAATTTTTGTTTCTGTTGTCTGAAGTTCATTTAAGATAACATGTTGCTGGATGATAATGTTGTCTGAAACTCCATTAAGATAACAATGTGTTGGATGCATGTGTTGTCTTGAATGAAACTCAGACATCAGTGATAGTTTGGTTATGTCGTTGCAAGGAATTGTACATAATGTCTCCTTTCACTACTACAATAATGACCAAAGGCCACGATTTGCTTAGCCACATATTGATTGATAGGTGGATATGTTGGGCAAACTTGTAATATGGGTGGTAGAATGCCACATTTATCACTTGTGTTGGTGTGTATCCAATTTTTTAACATTTTATTCATCATTGTGGTCCACTCTTGTACTCCGCTCCGATTAGATAAAGGATAATTATCAACTCATTCACTCACTCTCCTAAGATATAATATATAAAATATAAAATAAAAACAAAAACAAAAACACTCGCTCTCATCTCTCATCTTTCTCTCACTCCGTCTGCCTCTTCTCAATTGTCGCCCACATCGCTCTCTCTCCTCTCTTTTGTTCTTTCTGGGCAATTCTCAGGTGGTGGCTCTCTTTTCTTCCCCTCTCATAGATCAATTTAATTTCTTCGGTAATAGCTAAGTTTTCCCTATCACTATTGAGTATTTTAATTTGAAGTGCTCAAGTTTCTTCATTTTGTTCCCATATCTGATTAGGGTTTGGGGTTTGATTTATTGTTTCCGATTTTGAATTTAGGAGGGCTTGATTAGGATTGGTTCCTTTTTTCTCTTCTCAATCTATTATTTTTGTTGTAGGATTGGTCCATCTTCCGATGATGGGTGGGTTTCGATCATTTCCGTCATTCAAAGATTCATTCTTTCTTTTCACTGGTTGCTATCTCAGTACTTAATCTATTCTTTTAGCTTTGTTTTATCTCAATTTCATATTGTTCCCTTGTCTATATGCATTTGTTGATGTGTATATTGCTCAATTTCACAGCTTTTGCATGTCCTGTGTGATTTTGGACTTTGATTTTCATATGGTTTTTGGGTGTGCACGTAAGTTTCAATTGATTTGTTATATGCTTTACAGAATTAGATGTTCTTATCTAGCATTTTTTTTGGTAGTGTGGGTCTACTGGTTTTGTTGTAGATCTTATATGTCATATCTAGTTTTTTTTCTTTTCTACTTTTGTAACAATATAAGTAATCTAACACCAATTTTAATATCCTTGTAGCTCAAAAATTGGGCACTTAATTGTCTAATAAGAAACATGGCTGTTCTTATCTAGCTCTATTCATTTGGCAGTGGAAAACTAGTTCACAAGGTCCAATGACTAGCTAGGCATAAGTTGACGTAAGATTTTTTTGATAGATAAGCATTATTTTGCCTCACTAATTCGATGATATTAATTGCAGCATACATTTGATTTTTATTAATTTGTGCACTTAGTTTATGTGTTATAGAAATATTTCGTCTGACAGTTTGAACTTTGTACTTTCAGTATGCTAGGCATCCAATCAGATGATGAACCACAGTTTACTTAGGTAAATATTTGTCTTTTATATATGTTAACCAGGTTAATCATTTGTTTTTTGCTCAATAAGATGGCCAAAGGGTAAGTTGGAGTTCATAGATGTACAAGTACGACTTTGCTTAACTTAGCTGAGTCAGATGCATTTTGTTGCCGACTTACATTTTTATGATGACTCATTTAGTGTTATTGTGTGCTTCAACTTAGACTAATTATACTCGAGTTTCAAAAGTTGGAAACTTTATACTTAAAGTTTGTACTTGTGAATTCCATTTGTTTCTACAATTACTTCATATTATGTGGCATATGATCCATTTCCTGCCTTACAGGTTTGACTAGGAGTTTAACAAAGAAGTTGCAACTGAAGTAATCTAGCTATTTGCAAGATTTGTAAGTACATGACTTGGTATATTTTCATGTGTGATATTTTATACAATACTTTTCAAATGTTATATGCTTGTTTTTGCTTTGGACGACTTCATCTGATTAGCTTTCTTATATTGCCATTATAAGAGCTTTGTATCTCTTACTGTATTACTTATTGACAGAGAATTAAGGTATATTTTCATACTAAAAATGTGTAATATTCATATAGGGAATTAACCAAGTAGTAGAAAAGTTTGAAGTTGAAGGTGGTGTTATATTCATGGCAACTCCAGTCAATCTGTTGCAACTGGGTTTCTGGTGAGCTCATATGTTTCATTGTAATTGCTATTTTATATTTTAGTAACAACTTTTTGTTTAGATATCATATTTAGAACTTCCATTTATATACAGAATTTTCAAAAGTTGAAGTTGTCACCAGAGCTTAAGCAGAAGTTGAAGTCGTCACCGGATCGGAGCTTAACCAGAACTTGAAGTCATTTAGTAGAAATGCTCAAGTCATGATAACGAGGCCATCATATAAGGAAATCCTATATTCCTTCTTGTGAAATATTCCTTTGCTCTTTCCAATGTGCGAGTCTTTGGATTGCTGGTTTAATGAACTTCGTTGGAGTTATTTTGCTATGTATATTGTATTGCTGTTTGGTATGCATTCCTCTGTGGCAGTTGATGGAAATATCATATATGTAGTTCGCAGCTATGAAAAAAAAAAAATTGTTCAAACAAAGTTTTTTCAATATATTTGTTTATGAAGACACGAACAGAGAGCAAATGTGGCCTGTACTAACAAAATAAAAGAAGCCAGCCACTTGCAATAGCGACGGCACTACAGAGCACTGACTGCAAAGAAGGTGGCTGCACCGTTGCTTTACTCTATAGATACGTATAACCGTGGCCTTTGACCCTCATACCCACGAATCACGAACGTGCCTGTTGCTAAGAATTGTGGTAGTGTCCAGGAATGCATGGCTCTGAAACAGATACTTGTTCATTTTGAACAATTGTCTGGGCAGCAAATTAACTTTCAAAAAAGCTGCATCTCTTTCAGCCGTAATGTGTCTCTGTATTTTCAAGATGAATTGGCGGCTGTACTAGGTGTCCAACGAGTAGAGAAGCATGACAAGTATTTGGGACTGCCTATTGAGGTGAGCTATTCAAAGGAGGAGGCTTTTGGTTACTTGAATGAAAAGATTCGCAGAAGGACACAAGGTTGGAGGGATAAATTGCTTAGCACTGCTGGTAAAGAAATTCTGATTAAGGCGGTGGCACAGGCTATCCCGAATTATGTTATGAGCTGCTTTGAACTTCCAATTTATTTGTGTGAGGAAATGCATCGGTTGATGGCTAGATACTGGTGGGGAGATAGTGTTTCTGAAAAGAAGATTCATTGGATGAATTGGGAAAACCTGTGCATCCCCAAATCTGAGGGTGGCATGGGCTTTCGTAATATGATTTCTTTTAACCAGGCCTTACTAGCGAAACAAGGATGGCGTTTGCTGTGTCGCCCGGACTCTCCTATCTTTCAATTACTCAAAGCCCGGTACTTTCCTCATACGGATTTCATGCTCGCTACTGTTCCTTAGGGAGCTTCATATACTTGGAGGGGCATTATCTATGGCCGTGATCTTCTCCGTCGGGGGGTTCGTTATCAGGTGGGGGATGGTGACGCAATCTCACTCTGGACTGACCCCTGGTTGCCACGGCCCTATACTTTTACACCGTTTTCTGCTGTTCTGCCAGGCACTGAGGGACTTAGAGTGAGTGATTTGATTAACCCTGATTCTAAGAGTTGGGATATGGACATATTACGGGAACTTTTTATTGATGAGGAGGTGGAACTGATTTCACGTATCCCATTGAGTATGGGCTCTTCACTAGACAGGCTTATTTGGCACTATGACAAATCTGGTAGATATACTGTGAAGAATGGTTATCACGTAGCCAGTTTTTTTTTTTTTTTTTTTTTTTTTTTTTTGAACCCAAATTGTGAAATTTATTAAAGAAAAGAAGATTAGAAAGAGAAAGGAGGTAGGACAGGCATAAGAAGCGCCGCTAGACTCCTAACAAAAGAATACAAATTAACGAAAACGAAAATTAGGAAGACCTAAATGGTCCCTATTACAATGACTCATCATAAAATCAGGAGTTGAATCCCACCAAGTAAAGCCATCTGATGAAGCACCATAGTTGGCAAGGGCATCAGCAGCTTGACTGCCTTCACGAAAGATATGGCTAGATTTGAAATGCATTTGAGAGATACGATGCAAGCAATTGCTCCACTGCACACGAAGCCTCCAAGGCACCAGATGAGGAAAACTATCACGTATAACAACTATCACATGCACCGACCATCGTCCTCCTCTTCTACTACTTGGGGTCACAAGGATCAGTTTTGGCAGAAGCTATGGAAACTAAAGGTGCCTCCTAAAGTTAAGATGCATACTTGGAGATTGGTGAAGGGGACCACAAAGTCGGCGTTATCCAAACGGGTACAGAAATTTGAAATTTCACTCCTGATAAGTGCTAGGTTCTCTTCTTGTGCAGGAGACGGTTTCTCTCAGTGAGGAGCATGACCTGTAAATCATCTTCACCATTGCTGAAATATACTTGGTTGTAATAATGTGCAGTTAGTTTAACTAGTAGAAAACAGGTGTATTGATCAAACTTGGTGAAAAACTTGAACTAGTCTCACTCATATGAATAAGTTATACTCTTGATTGATCTCAAAAAACTAGAGCTCCTATTTTGAACCGTTTGTGGGCTAGTTGAAATCATTAAAGATGTGACACAGATCAAGCAATAGTTGTCAGCAATAGAGAGAATCCCAAGGCCATGCTTCTTGCCAGATTACAACATCAAGTGTTTGGTTAGACAAAGACTTGATATTGCAAAGCCATTTCAATTTTAATTTTTTCTGTTTCTCAGTTAGTCATTTAATGACTTCAAGCGTTCATATAATCATCAAAGTCATAAATAGTTCTTATCTGATGGCATTATTTATGGAACTGATTCTCTGCGTACTTATTCCTGAGAAGCTGTGTCACTCATTTATGAAATTTCTAAAGCAGAGCATTTCTACAGGTAGTTTCTTTTTCTTTCCCTCCTTAGTGATCATGTCATCATGCAACCGTTGCTTTTAGTACTCGAGCCACTGGACCAAATTTTCCTTTCATATAATCACAGAGCCTGGTTCAATAGTCAATACACACACCCAATCGGAAAAAACATACTGAAAAATAAGGTACATTGTCTATTAGGTCCTTGGCCCCTTACAATCTATATTTTTTTGTTTTTTGATTGCTGTAACCCTAGGAAGGGAGGCTAGGCCATCACGCCTGTAGTATGATTGAAATAGAAAACAAACAAAGTGATGCAACTCTTTCAACACACTCATTTATGAAGTTTCATATTTTACAATTTGCAGGCTATCTTGTGGTAACTTGGTCTGTAACTGCATTATCAGTTGGCCTTCCAGTAAAGCAGCAAAACCTGCAGGTCCGGTAAGATATATATCCATTGTTAGTACATGAAAGTGCTTTTAGTCCTCTAAG
Organism: Rosa multiflora; assembly: GCA_002564525.1. NCBI lineage: Eukaryota > Viridiplantae > Streptophyta > Magnoliopsida > Rosales > Rosaceae > Rosa > Rosa multiflora. The sequence goes on along the minus strand of BDJD01000359.1, from coordinate 359,085 downwards.
CTATAAGATATCCACTGTCACCATTAATAAAGCAAGGACTATAGGCTTTTCTGGGAATAGGGAATAGAAAAGTAGTGAAGATAATCAAAGAAACTATTTCTGTCGAGAGGTATAGATTCAACCTAAAGTTTTAGAATGACAAGGATTATATTATAAGTTACATTGCATAACATTAAAATGGGAATGTATGAACTTTGGATAATTGTTACCTGAGGATCATCACACTTTTGACACTAAATAACCTCAATTCCGAATCACAACGGAGGGCACATGTTGGACTTTGTAAAAGTCCTTTCTATGATCTTGAATAGGCATCCGCATATCTCCAATTCCTGAAGAGTTTTGACAGAACTTACTGCAGCAGGAATTGTCTTCAGTTTAATGCAATTTGAGATTTCCAATCGATAAAGACTCGGCATAGCTCCTTCCTCCATCATCCAGTCCTCAAAATGCTTCAAGCCACGAAGCAGTAGACTTCTGAGTTTAGGAAATCCTTGATCAGAGAAAACCATTTTCTTCCCCATGAACATTTGCCATCCGCTCAGAATTCTCAAGTTAGGCAGCTTCTCCAATATTGGGATTGGATCTTCCACAAGATCAGAACCCCATAAAGTTAACTTGGCAATGCTTGGAGGGAACTGAAGGTATTCTGGTAGCTTTGCTATTCGTCCTTCCACATGAAACTTCTGAAGAGCTGAACAGCTTGACAGGAGTTGCCTGACATCTACTACCTCATTGGGGAATGCAAGTGTGTCACTTTTAAAGGACAAGGACTGAAGGCAGCTTAATGTGACATCATTTGGGGGACTGAAAATTTCTACTAAACTTTTGAAATGTACTTGGTCATTGAGCACCAGTTTCCTCAGTTTAGTCAATTTCAGAAGATCTTTTACATCACATTTGTTTGCAGGGAAGTTCACTAGTGTCTGCAAGCGGTGGAGATTGGACAACTTCAGCTCATTAACCATGTTGCCACACCACTTGGGAAGATATAAATGGGTCAACCTCGTCATCTTCCATATCACATTTGGAATTTGTACTGTTGAATCTTGAATCGCGTCAATATGAATATGTTCATAACTTCATATTGTCAGGGCATGGTGCATATGTGTCCCTATCATATCAGAAGGTGGAACATGGATGATCGGATGATTGATTAATAAACATATAAAAATAATAATAGTAAAATAAAGGATGATAGGAAGACAATAAATCAATGAGTATCACAAACCTATTATCTCTGAAAGGAATGAATGAAGACAAATCACCTTAATAATTATTCTGCAACACAAGGACAAAAGTCAACCAAGCAGGAAAATGGGGAGCTAGCAGCCAAGTCGTTTGTGTTCAAAATACAAAGGAGGCCGTCCTTTTATATTGAAAGGCTAGGGTTTCTCACTTCATTAATTTCCTAGTTGAGACCAGAAAATATGGAGGGAATCAAAATTCCTGCTATATATGGCGCCAATTTGTGTGATGATTAAAAATATCAATTGCTGAAAAATATTATCTTACATAAGGAAAAATCAAGAAGTGATTCCATGAATATTTATGTTATGGTTTTTCATTACTATTTGAAATCCGTAATATATTTATTAAATTAAATCACGATGTTTTTGTGGAATCTCTACGACTTTGGAGTTCAACAAGCTAGCTCCGTTAAAGCAAAGCATTGCGACAAGCTAAAATGGAAAAGCCGTCAAAGTCAAGGCGACCAAAAAAAAAAAAGTCAAATTCAAAACTTCAAGTCACACCTCCAACATGTTTATGACGCACCAAAGTGGTGTTATTTGAAGTCTTGTGTGTTAGAAGTTTAGCCAAGTTTAAAGAATGCATGGATGGGACTTCACTCTTTGATATCATTGATCCATACTTGAAGGGCAAAATAGCTCCAGACTGTTTGAGAAAATTTGTGGACATTGCCGAGAGATGTGTGCGTCGAACGGGAGCCCAACGACCAACAATGGTGAAGTGGAGGTAGAACTTGAGGATGCATTGGAGCTGCAGGAAAAGTCGGATTATAGCAAAAACTTGGAGACAAGCACCTCACTACACCAAAAAACTTATCAGACGATGGTAGAAAACCGTTGTAGAATATGGAGAACTACCGTTGTAGAGTGAGCCGTTGTCTGATAAAAATTCAGACAACGGTGGAAAACAGTTGTCTGAGAAACATACAGACAACAGGTATGTGTTAAATCTGTTGTGTGATACTCGGCAGGTGGCTCCCCAGATGCCAGGCGCAGGTAGATGCAACGCTGCCTTCAGACAACAATGCTAGTTTTGAAGCTGTTGTATGTTGAGCTTTTCAAACAACAGACTTTTATTCTGTGTGTTATCTGACTGATATTCAAACTTCAATTCTTAAACTATATCTATTGTCTAATTAACTTTGGGACAACATAATTGAATTTCTTCTGTTGTCTGATTAACTTTGAGACAACAGTGTTTAATTGCTTCTGTTGTATGAGTGTAGATTAGAAGACAATGATTTTGTAAAAACCGATGTGTGATATGAATGATTGCAGTGTGATTTGTCCCTATTTTTTTGCCATTCAGACAACGGACAGTTATCCTTGTATGTATCATGTTGTCTGATTATTTGAACATATCCTGTTCCTGAATTAAATTGTGCATTTGATCCATTTACATACCAAATATAAACATTGCAAACCATCAAATATAAACATTGCAAAAAAACTAATCATTGAACCCAACATTTTAAACAAAAAAAGCATTCTAGTGCATGTCCATCTACTTAGGACATCAAAAGGCTGATATATATATATATATATATATATATCTATCTATAGGCCTCATTATTTAGCCCTTTGGCCCTAAGCCCACCTGGCCCGTAGGGTCGAAGCCCTACCCGGCCCTTGCATTAGGGCGGGCCGGCCCTACCTTTTCTCAAATAGGGCAAGGTAAGGGTCATGCAAATGAAGCCCGGCCCTATCCTACGGCCCGACCCTAAAAGCCCTACCCGGCCCAACCCTAAAATTTATATATTATTTTTATTATTTTCTATTACATAGGCTTTGTTTAATTTCTTTAATTTTTATTTTCTTTGTTACACAACAATTAATATTGGGAGATTTAGAGAAATAGTTAATTGAATATAATTACCTTAACTAAATTAATAAATGTTATAAGTTAATTTCTATATATATATATGTGTGTGTGTGTGTGTCTTGTATTGAATATGATCAACAAAAAACAATAAGTCTTGTATTACCAATATAATCATTGAGCCACATTTTGTGGAATATATATATATATATATATATATTTGTATATATATATATATTTGTTAAACAAAATAAGGCCCATTTTGGCCCTATTCGGAAGGTCGGCCCTACCCGGCCCTAGAGGATAGGGCTTTTCGGATGGGTAAGGGTTAGCATATTTAAGCCCCGGCCCTAAATTTTGTTGACTTTGACTAGGCTAGACCCGGCCCGACCCTAAGCCCTAAAATTTAGGGTAGGGCCGGCCCTAACCCGGCCCATGATGACCCCTATATATCTATTGTTCCAAAACATGCAACACATGTTGCATGACAATGTACCAGCAGCAGAGAAACACAAAAAATATGTTTTCCTTAGCAAAAATGGACCGGCAACATGCGTGCTACTTCATGGCTCATACACATATGTGTTGACAACAAACTTCCCCCACTCATTTCGCACTCGATCAATATCCGCTTGGGTTGGCTGCTGCCTCTCCTCTCCCACTGAAATTGATTTAATATATCAAAGGGTTTACTTAATCATTTTGATGAATGAGGCATGAACATAATAACAAAGTTATGAGAAATTGAGTCAAGTGACTATATTTATAGCTATGTTGATACCTTGGAAAGAAACAATGACATGTCTTTATCTTCAATGATATCTCTCATGTAGCGCATGATAAAGTACCCGCACTCCTTGTTGCTAGGTTGAGGAGGAAGGACACAAGCAAATGAATCAATAAGTTGGAAGTAAATATGAAATACTATTTTCTGAAAACTAGTAGTGGTGAAACTTACAGCCAAAATTTTCCAGTGGATTGAACTCCGGCCTTGCCTATTCTTTGCAGCATTATACATATGCATATCACTACACCAAAACAACAATATGATAGATGATGTACCATACAGGAAAGGAGGCAACAAGTGTATTAAATAGGTTTCCTAAATTTGAGGCATATGTGATCAATATGTAAACGAGCGACTTACGTTTCCACGATAGACATACAGTCTCCGGTGGGTAAGTGTCTTTTTAACGGATCCACTTTGTTGCAGCAGATTCCAAAACCAATTTTTTATGCTCAGGACCAACCAAAAATGGAACCTGTGCACGAAATAGTAACAGTTCCATGTTCAGAGACTAACTAACTGCCAAATTTTTGTACCTGAACACGTTGCCAGATTCTTGTACCTGAACACATTGCCAGATTTTTGTACCTGAACATGAGAGGCGAAGGCATGCCACTGAGAATCATATGAATGGTTAAATAAAAGGGCTAAATACTGTTTAGTACCCTGTGGTATGGATCCAACATCAATTCAGTCTCTCGACTTTCAATTTCATCAAAAACACCCCCCACACTAGTATTTCTCGTCTAATAGGTCATTCCGTCGGGATTCCGTCAATTTCCGACGTTAAGCTGCTGACGTGGTATTTCCAACTCAGCAAAGTGGGGCCCACATGGAAGCCAATTTCCCAAACTGACTCTCTCTCTCTCTCTCTCTCTCTCTCCAACCCGCTTCCCTTCAAGTCTGAGAAAATCCCACCAAAAATCTTCAAAGAATCAACCAAACAACGAAACAGTGCAAAAATTCAAGAACATACTCGAATCTTTATCTGGGTCTTTCTCTAAAACCCTAAAAGCTCCGAACCCAGAAAGAATTAGAGAGAGAGAGAGAGAATCGATGCTAGCAAGCTTTGACAGCTTCGGCGGTTCTCCAGCTTTTTTCGGCCATCGTTTAACGTGCATGAAGTACGAAACATGATCAACTCGTGGAGTTCTACGTCTTTGTATATCTAGTTTCTAATTTTGATCAAGATTTGAACGGCTTGATATTTTGAGTGTATCATCGGGTTCACAGCGTCGATGCTAATGTTTCTGGGTCTATTCTCGATGGTGTTTCCATCCTAGATAACGAACTGAGGATGGGTCAAGCTTCAAGAATTTGGATTAGTTAGAGGCGAATAGGAAGGGAGTGAAAGAGGGTTGGAGAGAGAGAGAGAGAGAGAGAGAGAGAGAGAGAGTGTGTGTGTGTGTGTGTGTGTGTGTGGTGGTGGTGGGAGAGAGAGAAGGTGGTTTGGGTCAAGGAGGTATTGGGAGGGGGAGGAGAGGTGTTGGAAGCCAGGGTTAGTTTGGGAAATTGGCTTCCATGTGGGCCCCACGTTGCTGAGTTGGAAATGCCACGTCAGCAACTTAACGTCGGAAATTGACAAAATCCAGACGGATGAACCTATTGGACGAGAAATACTAGTGTACGTGACGGTGTTTTTGATGAAATTGAAAGTCGATAGACTGAATTGATGTTGGACTCATACCACAGGGTACTAAATAGTATTTGGCCCTAAATAAAATTACCATGCTTAGGACTCAGAAAAACTGACAGTTAACACAAAAGATCCCTATATAAATTAAAATCACTGAACTAGATATGGAGTCAACATTAGTAGTTTTGAACAGAAAATTCTGAATAAAGCATGTTACATGTATCCCATAAAAGCTAAGTCAACCAACAATATATTCTGACAAGGAAATTTACAGATCCGGTTCCTCTTTTACTAAGAAGAAACCCCATGCTAGTAGTTATTTCATAGTAGCAAATAGTAATGGCAGTACACACCTGATTTTGCTCAAAAAAGTTTGTTAGGACATTATGCTCCCCAACCAGAACTTCACTTGCGATTGGCTTTTGTAAACCCATTGTTAGTTTCAGCAAAGTACTCTTGCCACATCCATTTGGGCCAATAATGGCTAGTTTCTCTCCACTTTCAATTGTGAGATTTGCTCTGCTAAACAATACTTGGTAGACCACAAATATGGTTGCAATTAATACACACAATTTGCAGATGAATAGATCTTTTTAAGGTGAAAAAAAAATGGCTTGTAGCAATTTTACTTGTGAACAAAATATGTAAACCCACCTTATCTCCAAATGGAGCAAATCTCCCACTTCTTTCCCATTCAGGAAACCTGATCCTGATCTGTTTCCTCTTGAACGGCCTTTCAACAAGATTCTCTTCCTAAAGTTTCTCCAGCTTCTGTTCTTGCAAAGAAAAAAAAAAGTTAGATAAAGAATTGGAGGTGGCCAGTAAGATGATCTATGTAATAAATACCTGGTGAATAGATAATCAATCTTATTAGTGCATACAGACTTGACCGAACGTCAGAGAGGTAAAGCAAAAATCTTTTGTTTTAGTATTATCAATTAATGGGTATGGAAAAAAGAAAAAGAATTTAGCAAATGTAGTTTGTTAGCAACAATCTTAATGCAGTAGTACAAGAATGATTGAATGAAAGATTTCATTTAATATAAGCAAGCCCGATTAGAGAGCACTCCAAGAAATGCTTTTAAAAGAATATTGTACCGGCCCTTTAGTTTTCACAACAGAGAGAAAAGAATGTGGAGTAAAGCAGCTTAGTTGTATTTTATTACCCTGAGAAAGTGAAACAACAAAACTCAATGCTAATCAAGTCTTTTGTGTGCTCAATTTTCTTCTGCTGCTTCATTTTGACTTTCAATTCATGCTGCTTTTGCAATACAATACTCAGAATAATTTCCCTCATACATCCTGGAGACACCCATATCGGTTTCCACTATTTTTGTACACAATTGATCAAGAAAAGCTCAGTCATGAGATATGATAACCATTGGCGCGCACATCTTGCTGATTGAGATAATCTTCGAGCCACTCGACAGTGTCAAGGTCAAGGTGATTTGTAGGCTCCTCCAGCAGTAGTAAATCAGGGTGCTGAAGATAAAGCCATTATACTCTGATCAACAGCTAAACCAATATACATTCTAAGATACATGTGCTCTGCACATTAGCATATCTTACAAGAATAGTGTTGAACATACAGTTGATAGCCACTTCCACACAATGATGATTAAATCTCACAAATTAAAAATAACAACAAGGTAGCCCAAATGCAATCATGATAACACTGCTATTTAGAGTAACCAGCTTCAGATTAAGCATGTATCATATGGCTAAAGAACCAAATATTACTTGAAATAGCATCTCCCTAATCAGAAACAAGCAAGCAATTTCCTTGTTAACCACTAATAACAATTCACCATGACAACTTTTCCGCAATAATACGCTACAGAAAACTACAATAACAAGCACAGAAAGCATGCCGAAAGTTGTTCATCTAGCCATCAAGCAAAACTCAAGCTATAACTGACATTCCAACAACTACATTTTTCATCTAAAACATAAACTATATACCTGAAGCAAAATCTTCCCAAGTGACATCCTCATACGCTGCAGCTCTGTCTTCTTTTGTATCTGAATAAGGCTCAACATACTGACCTACAAGTGACCATCCAATTTGTCCACCTTGTTTTGCCTAAGACGAACATTGGCCAAGAAAAATTAATTTCGTATCATAATTTTGATACTATACCTTAGAAATTATGATACTATAAAGTCAGAAGGTGTCAACTTTGATACTAACATCAATTAAAATTTGACCAAAAAGCATCAAATTTTGAAAAGGAGAGCTAGTACATACCTGCGGATTTGTATGGTGGTGCAGGTCAATTGGGTGAGGCAGACGACAGAGCCCTTATGAACTGGTCCTCCTTCTTTTCCCAAACCCTAATCTCCTTTCACTACAAAAAAAAAAAAAAAATTGCAATGGCCACAGCCATTAGGACACCATTTGCAGTAGAGTGCAGGCTTATCCCTTTGCAATAGAGTGCAGGCTTATCCATTAGGCCACCTCGTGCTAACATGCTTATTTATATCTAACTTAAACCAACTAGCAGGCAAAATTTCTTTCACAAAGGGAAAATAAAATGCAGATCACCGAATAAAGAAAATAGCCAATCAATCATCAGTGAAAACACATACACCCAATTGTCAATATTGACAAATTCGTTTCTCAGATAGTAATCAATACAATATGACATTGTCATCAAGAAAAGCAAATCAATATTCCACTAATATATGAACCCAATTGCTAAAAGAAAGAAACTTTCCATTATAGGCAATCACATAGATAATACAATTCTGTAATCTTTCATTCCATCAAATTCAAGCCTAAAGTAGTTGAAACCAAGAACCCAATCAACTTAATAACACAAATTCACACAAAAAGGAGAAGGAATTTAGCAATTGGAGAGAAGAAGGCTAGCAATTGGAGAGAAGAAGGCTAGGCCAAGAAAACGTAAACAAGTTGAGCACAGAATCAAAAGCTTTTCAGTCTTAAGGGCTTGGAATAAAACCAAGCAATAAAGGGTTCAAGACCCAATTTTCGACCAAATTATCAAGAAATGTAAACAAGCTTAGCAGAGAAGCAAAAGATTTTAACTCTAGCAAGGAATCTATTTCGGGAAATAAATGGAAATTAGAGACACGGTCGCGACTAGCTAATAGCCAAATAACCTAATTAACCGTATAAATGTACCAATCAAACACAAATTAATTGACTCCAGAGCCTTAATACCCACTTACCTAGAAGCCTCAACCCTATAATTGAATCAAAGCAATAGAAAAATATTAGAAGATTTCAGTCCAAATTGAGGGAGAAAATGATGTGGGTACCTCTTGAATCGGAGACGTAGAGAAGAGTGAGGAGGATTTAGTTCGGAGTAGCTGCTATCAAAGAGAAACTGGTTGACGAGGAAGGCGATCTGCACGGGTGTGACGGTACCCTTTCCCAAATTCTCCGATTTCTTGGCTTTAGATTGCTTCGCCATTGTTCTTCTATTGATAGATTAAGGATCTGAGGGATGGTTTCAGTGGAGAGAGGGTGAAATCCACTGGGCACTTAGGTGAGGAGCTGGGTGCGCTTCGATTGGATGAGGGATTTTCTTTTCAGTTGGACGCGAAGGTTGGCTGTGGATGAAGAGGAAGGTATCTTTGTTTCGGGGAGAGAAGGAGACTGATGAAGAAATTGTGTTTTCATGGTGTTTTGTACGGCGTTGGAAATAAATGAAGTAGGAGACTGATGAAGAAATTGTGTTTTCATGGTGTTTTGTACGGCGTTGGAAATAAATGAAGTAGGAGACATAAGTTGCTAGCCCTAAGAGCAAGTTCACCCGTTGAGCTTGACGGGTCAAGACTATTCACTGCTTTTTTGCCTTGTATTTCTACTATTGAGCTTGACCGGTCAGATACTGTTCACAAAATGTCAAGAATGGTCTCTTTCGTAGTCAAATTTAGAAACTTTCTACAAATAGGAACTTTCCCAATCGAAGAATGGAAACTTTCCTAAACAGAGTTTTATTAAGGAAATAATGCAAGAAATGTAGGGAAATACAGTTAAAACGTCGCATTAAAATGCTCCTATCAAATAGTCTTGACCGGTTAAACTCAACGGGTGAACTTGCTCTAACTTAAGTTGTCAAACACCGGGCAGTTGACTCTTTTTATTTTGTATTCATGAATCACACAACACATAAATGAAGTTATGTTATCTGATTCTGCACACTTTAAGTTTGAGCTGAGGCAGCAAGGAGGGGAAGTTCCCGCTCTATGCAATCAAAGTTTCAATTTTATGGGGGGAATGAGTGGTTTTTGGAGGCACATCCAAACCTCTAATATATCTTCCTTGATTAGACAACACAAAAACAGAAACTGTTGTATGACATTTTGCAAGCTACACTCATACAACAGATATAACTATTCTGTTGTACATTGTAGTACAAATTTAAGGCCAAATCTGAGTCATGGTAGGAGGGGAAAATGCCGCTCATTTTTTTTTTCATTCACACAACGGATCATTCTTGTAAGTGTGGCACAATTACCTTCTTGCTAATTTTTTTTAAAATTTTAATAGCCTTATACAACTTAAGTTTTTTAAACATGTTGTATGATTCACTTTCTCTCATCACACAACGATTTTTTTTTTTCGTTGTCCAAAAAGTGCCGTGTGTTTAAGTTATTGGTGTAGTGCCTCTGTTGCTCCTGCCCATCATAACTATACCTACAGGGGGATGACATTTCGGACCATCAAGGATATTTTTTTCTAGTTTGCGGAAGACACTCTTTCAAATAATTTTACCACTTGCCTGTCTGAAAACAATACTACCGTATTTTCTAACAAGTCCACGACCATAATGAAAAAGAAAAATGATACATTTGTTGTAAATTCTCATTAGTTATGTTAAGTTATAATGTAAATTCTAATTTCTATATAAAGGAGCCAAATGAGAATGAAACACACATCTACTTTCTTCCACCTATTCTGTATTTATTCTCTTTACTTTATATCAGCATGTTCGCTCTATTCAATTTTTTTTAATATTTTATATAACTCTATGATAATCAAATAATGTACGTGGTTAAGATTACCCATATATTTATAGTGTCTTTGTAGGTACCGTGTAAAATTATTAACCCGATCCGCCGTCATTTCGACATTGAAGATAACGGTCAACCCCTTTGTTGCTTCTGAGAACGAAGAGTCTTTTGTCGCTGCTATTTAACCCTCGTAACAGGGTTAGGTTTGAGCTGTTTTCACCAACAAATCTAGTTTGCAAGTTAGAGCAGTGTTGATGTAATTGTGGTGACAGTATAATTTTCTACATACAAATAGTATCATATAATTTTAGTTGAAAAATAGCTTTAAAAAAATGTAGCATTCTGTACATTAATAAGTTTATCAAGGGGTGGGAGTGTTCATGAAACTACCTCTTCATGTACGAGTTCCTCATGGGGTCCCTCATCAGTATAGCTATCCAGCATTGGTGACTTGGTCAATTTTTTTAGTGGGGCTTGATAGCTTCTCCCATGTTTGCCAAACAAATCCTCATCCATGTGCTCCATAATGGTTATAACAACGGTTCGACTCAACAGGTTATGAGTCTTATTAGCCTTTGAACTCACAATTCCCACAACCTCAGAATCAATTTTCCCAATGCAATCACCATTCAATATTTCAAGCATCTCATGTTCTAAGTTAAATACATGTAATCTTAAATCCTCCAGCTTGGGTTCCATGCAATCAACTGTGTATGCCATGTGAGCAAATTTGATGAACCCGACATTGTATAGAACCTAAGTATATATTCATATATGATTTACATTTGAATTCAAATGTCAAGTATAAGTTAAGGACTTAAGAATATCATTTTGGTCCAACTTATCACATCTATTAGAATTTGAAATTAAATACAGTTATGAGTTTATTTGGTTTTTGAAAAAGCAGTTAGGAGGAATTGTCAGTTTCTTGATGGAAGAAACTGACAATACAATGCTTTATATATCAGATATTTTGGTCCCTGATGATGCACGATTCATTCTCATCAATTAGTCCCATCACTCAGAGAATCCTAAAGGTGAAATCAGAAGAAGACTAAGATGGAAAACTCAACTGTGTCAAGTAAGTCTGTTCTGTTTGTTTTCTGGTGTTTATGTACTCTGTAGATACAGGATTGACATAGCGACTTCAATCCCAAGCTTGAATGCAGAATCTGATGATGCACGGTGATTTCATTTATGTTGCTTTACATATTATATAGTTTAGACAATATGCATACATAGGATATACATGATGTTTCAATCCTAAATGCTAATTATGATCACTACTGCACTCTTACATATATTTACATAGAAATCATTGTTTACTTGTGTTCATACTAAGATAGATTTACAGCAATAGAACTGAGAGTAGTTCTAACATGCCAACCACCCAATTTCTGTTTCTAAACAAGCGACATCCAAATTAGCCGAATCCACCAAATGTACCCCTTTTGGTCCTGACTTGGACTCTTCAAAATTCTTCTAATTATGCTCCTCCATCAATCCATCATGAAGCCCATCACCTGCTCATAAATTCTTGTGAGACATTCTGGTAAAACTCTAATTCACTATTCAATGTTATGATGCGCAGGAATAAAAAATAACAGATGAATAACCTGCTAATGTTGTTCTGGTCCTGAAAGCACAGCCCCAAAGATCAAATGGCCCAGAACCCAGTAACCCAGACAATGGAATCCTTCACAATTCAGGTGATTGGAGCTCACTCGGATTTAATTTTCGCTAACTTGCGATTGTTGCTGACGACTAAACCATTGACATCAGATCACACCAGACCGAAAGGCTATCTTATGAGCAATAGAGAAGCCTAGAAAGGCAGTTCGCTTGAGTTGCTCAACCACCCCTTCGCCCAGTGCTCATGACTAAGTAGTCGGAAAGGGGAGGTCTTGATTCAGGGACGGAGCCGACTTCAAGAAACAAGGGGAATCAGCAGAAGGCACCGAAGCTGAGGTTTAATGAGCCTGATTTGATCTCTCGTTTGGGTTCTATGCGGCTGCTGATTCGTATTTTTTTTTTCCAGGTTATATCAATTGTATATCGCGTGCAAGGTATGTGAGTGTAGTAATAAAATCAGTTTTATTGACCTAGACATTTTTTGGCCTAACAAATCCTAACAGCGCGTGTATTGCACGCACAGTTAGAGACCCCAGGTGGTTGGAAGAATATTCAGAGTTTGACTGATGTTTTTATTATTTTAAATCGCGACACATTCACACACGTTGAAAAGTAAGGAAAAAAGCAGGTGGTTCCTCACTTTCAATGCACACTATTCCACCCGCTATTTGGCATTTTCTGGGGAACCAACCAATCTTCTCTATATGGGCTGTTTCTCAGCTCCTCTGCATCATCGAAAAAACCTCTCTTGAGAGATGGAGAGAAGAAAAAAGTGAGAGAGAGAGAGAGATTAGTTGTGGGAAAGTCAGAATCTGAGCCTGGACTGTTTACTTGAACACGTAAGTGAGTGGCGGATTCAGGATCCAATTGTTGTCTAGGCTAATTAGAAGTGCACAATTATTATTATTATTATTATTATTATTATTATTATTATTATTATTATTATTATTATTATTATTATTATATATATTTTTTTTTTTTGAGGTTTGGAACCCAGTAGGAGGCTCATCCGCACGCCTTTATTATAATGGGTAACTACTTAAGTCAGGTTGCTACGGTCCTAAGACCACATAAGCTCTTTGAATATTGTCACGCTCATTCAAAGGGTACTTGCATATTGGACTCTGTATTCCTGGATCACGTTCAAGAGAACAAACATCAAAACTTTCTTCTCTCTCAATTCTTTCATTAATTATGACACTCTTCTAGTGGAATAGATGAAGAAGGGTTTAAAGGGACATTATTAACAGAATTCTCAGTCACATTTCTACTCCCACTTCTAATCTCATCAACACTATCACTTGATGGAGTACCACTTGTAAACCATGACAAAAGATTTTTGTACCTCTTGGGTTTCCGGTGATCTGTCATTATATTCAATACCTATAATATTATATAGATACCACCATTAGAATTATATATATATATATATATACACACACATTTCAGACATAACGCAACTACAACTAATTATACATAGCAGCAGACTTTAATGTCTAATGGATTTAATATGTGCCTCCTTAACATATATATAATTCTAATGGGTTTGTGAAAGGAACACTCACCGTTTAAATAAGACAGGCTAAAGAATATAAAGTTAGTAACACTAACCAAATGAAAAGGGCATCAACAACAATCTCGGTATTATGAATAAACCCAAACACTATCACCAAAACTCGGAATAAAAATTTTCCAATTTGCAACACAAAATGCACATCTTTAAATAAAAAATAATCACAAAATAATCAGAAGCCAAAGAAAGCATCATGAAATCCCAAATCCCAACAAAAGCTCATTCACTTATTGTTACTTTATTATTATTATTATTTTTAGCCAATAATTTATCATAAAGACATCAGTCGGTAATTCTAACTAAAAATATAATCATCATAGGCTCATAGCCTCATAGGCTATCCACCGACTGACCGACCATGATCAAGATCCTCAGCTAACATGAAATCTCTCTCTCTCTCTCTCTCTCCCCCAATCCTCAACTTATACAGAAAAGTCCAACTCACAATTAGTCAATTACATCCGCCTCTGGTAGCAAATAGAACCGGCGAGAGGAGATCTGGGATTTCTTTGAGAAAACCCCATTGGGAAAAAACAGAGCAGGAAGAAGAACTGAAGAACATAGATGTACCAAAAATTCAAAACAGGGGAGATCGATAGAGCTTCATACCCCGTTTACGAGAAGGCGAAAGGTAGTGTGATTGTGTGAGGCTGTGCTTTGATGGATAATTTTTTTTTTCTTTGGGCTGGGATGGGCTGAAAGGTAGAGAGAGAGATATATATAAACACACACCAAAGAGGGTTTTTAGCCCAAAATCTTGTCTACACTTGAGCCCATATAGCTTTCTAAGTCCGTCCGCCCGTCGTAAGTCGTAACAAGAGCCCGTCGTAAGTCACAAATCTTCATTTCATCCCCCTGTTCCTGTTTTATAGTCCGCCATATATGGATCCTGGGAACCAAAAGAAGAAGAGAAAAGATAATCAAACTACCCAGTATGGTCAACAAACTAAATCGAGATGAAGCAATGCAGCTCTTCTGTTGGAATGCCTTCACAGGACGTTTGGATGGTATGTATTTGCTGCTGGCACAAGTTGCGGTACATCATGCTCAAGGCATTCCATTAGCTTTGGTGGTTTTTGGTTCATGTCTGTATGGTGAAAGTTGGTATGATTGGACAGATGTATTAGATGATTTAAAAAGAGTAGTTGATCGTAAACAAGTTACTCAAGAAATTCTCAAAATATGTTATAATGCATTAGAAGATTCGGTGAAAGAAGTTTTCCTTCAAATTGCATGTTCTTTTGATGGACAAAAACAGATAAATCTGATGAAGGAACTAGCATGTTTTGTGCCTAATCTTATGCATGGTATCCAAGTTCTGATAGAGAAGGCCTTCATAAATATTGGAGCAAGTCATGTGCCTATCATGCATGAATTGCTAAAAGAAATGGCTGCAGATTTAGTCCGGCAAAAGTCTGCAAATAAGCTTTGGGATAGCAAATTTTGGATCCTCATGGATTTTTGCGTTTATCTTCCGAAATACTCTTAAGTATATTTGTAAAAAAGTTAGAATTTGGAAAAAGTTTTATATAACTTAGAAGTTAGAACTTACTTTCTTAATGTTATTGGTTTTGCATATTAGGCAGTACGTATAGCTAAAGACATCATGAAGAAGTGGTCTAAACCACATGAGATACCATTCAGTACTACTGAGTTGGCTGAATTCTGGTCTAAAATCAGTATGCATGGAAGTCTTATGTCACGACGAGTGGAGGGATTCAAGGTATTCTGAAATATTGCATCACTGTCATTTTCACAGTACTTTTTTTTTTTTAATCATAATACTTTGATTCATATTGTTCTTTTTTAACTTCCATACAGATTTTCAGAAACCTGACTTCTATAAATTTTGAAGTGGTTCCAAAAGTGGTTCGACTGTTTGGATTCTCTATTCAAATTCTTCAAAATTTCAAATGGGAGAACACAAAATTGGCTCTTTGTGCTCCTGTCGATTCTTCTACTGGTTGCTCTTTCCAGGTCTTTATTCACTTAAATGAAGTAGTTATTTCACATCTCTGCACACAGCTTGTTAGAAGTGTAGCTGCAATACATACCCTCCCTTGAAATGTGGCAATTTGGTTATATGCGCTGTTCCCACTTTTTACGTGTTAATCTGGTGCGCCCTTAAAAAGCTGTGGTGTCCAACTTGTAATGCCACCCAATGAGGACGTTTGTATGAAGCTAATCCATGCAGAAAACCCAAACAGTGAACTTTCTGATGACTTCTATGAGGTATTTTACTATTTCTTTAACCAGTACAAATGATTCATGTAGTATGCATTAATAAGGACTCTCCTGTATTTGCCTCAATATGAATTTGTGTTTGTTGGTACCATTTCCTTTTTTGAACACTCCTCATTTTTGCTTCAGTAGTTTCAGAGATAATAACAGACATTTGTAGCAAAACAGAGGACTGACATCTGAACAATTATGCTGTTGCAGGACTACTGGAAAGTTATCGTCCCAAACAGTGACCGACTGCAAAGTAATATATACTGGTGCACATCTGGAGAATGAAAAGCTGTAATTAGTACTAATGCAGCAATGTTGGTAAAGCATTGTCTATGGACCAATGTGACGAATACGGGTTACATTTTAGATTCTCCCTTTTTTTGATATCTTTTCACTTGTAGTGTGATAATGTATTACTAGTCCTGAACTATCATAAAATCTTGGACTCTATCCATTTTGTACAACTTGCTATTCCCTCATTCAAGTGCAGTTGAGTACATCCTCAACCGTGCTGAAATTTCGTTAGCTTTTGTTACCAGAACAAAATCTCTGGCGTGAGTTATCTTGTAAACTTTTTGACATTATCTTAATTAGTTAGATGCTTAAAGACACTGTTGTCTTATATTGGGGTACTAGGATATTCATAATTTAATTTCATTGTACTAAACATGATATATGTGCAAAGACTGACTTGCCTTGTATATTTTCACTGTTGTCACTTCCGTTTTTATAAAAGTTATTTCCTTCTCCTTTTCTTGTTTTCTATTATCACGTGGTATTCTTCCTGCAGATTTTATCTTGCCTACCAAACTGTTCTACACATTTAAAAAGTAGGTAATAAGCTATTTGTTTGAATACTTGATGTTTGAGGTGCAAGTTGTTAGGATTGTGTATAAGTTGACTGCATATCATAATTAATATATACTTGAGTCAGTTTAAATCATAATGAAGATTCAGGAAATTAAACAAGGTTAAGTATTTAACTCAACGTGCTTTCCCACCTTAATTCATGATATATGTGTTTGGCCTATGAGATGTCGAGTATGAATGCTTTTGTGGGCATTCAAATGACTTTAATTTTCTAAATCAGCTACCACAACACATCCGTAGCAGATATATAAGAAAAGAAGAGATCTACATTTCATCAGTTTGTTAAATTGTGCAGGCCTTACTGAAAGCTGCGGTTGGTTTCCCCTTGAGTTGGTCCCAGAACTGGGATATGATGCAAGTTCTAGTGTGCCACGTGGATTGATTTGCCGAAGAGGAAAAACCTTGTTTTCTGGTTACCACAAGCTACAAGATCTAACTAAAGATGGGCTGTTGGAGTTGCCAGAGCAGTTTCTCAGGTATCAAGCATTTGTTCTGTGCGTTATGGGATTGATCATGTACGTTAAATCGAGTGTCACATGCATGTATTGTGAATGCCACTGAGTTTATTTCTCAGGGAATTCTGCATGCAAAGTATATATATATATATATATATATATATATATATATAGAGAGAGAGAGAGAGAGAGAGAGAGAGAGAGAGAGAAATCATAGCATATCATATTTTTATTAATTTTTCAGTCTGTTAATTGGAACTTGGAAGAAGTTAGAATGAGAAAACAGGTCAAATGGCCCGAAAAGAAAAATGGGTAAAAATTGAAAAAAGCGTAAATGAAAAATGGCCCCTACAGGTCTTGAACCTGTGAGCTTCGTGTTTGAAGCAGTCAGTCATTTAATGCTAAGATTCCCAGATTTTCAGATTTCATTAAATGCTTCCACATTTCCAGATTTCATTAATTGCTCCAGATTCCCAGATTTCCAGATTTCATGTTGTCTGTTTGCTTAAAGTCAATATTGGTAGGAATATTGGCAGAGTTTGTTGTCAGTTGTCTGTTTGCATAATGTCAATGTTGGCAGGAATATTGGCAGATTTAGTTGGTGTGTCAGTTTACTTTAATAATTGTGTCTAGAAAGGTTTAGGTCCCTAGGATATGGCTGATAGTAGTTTAAAAGGTGGTTCAGTCCAGATTTGTAGCAGTTTTCAGTTCGGAAAGTTCATTGAAAGGAACAGTTTTATCAAAGCTTAGTCCATTCTGGGCTTAAGCTTCCATATTTCATTCCTTTTAGCTATCCTTACTTCCTGCTCAATTTCCAGTTCAGTTCCTATTAAGGACCTGCTTCAGTAGCTATTTTCAGTTTCTATTAAGGGCCTGCATTAGCGTTATTAGCACGACACTCTAACCAGCTGAGCTAATACGCCAGTTGATAAGTTGGACAAGAATTAGCTACAAGAGCAAAGAAGGAATGTGGTAGAGATAAGTATGAACTGACTTAAAGAGGCTCACTGGTGTGAATGGATTCAAATTGTTAGTATGAGATGATGGGTGAAACTCTGTTTTCACTGGCAGTGACTCTGCTAAGAGGAACCCAAGCGGTCAAATGCTTGGTCAACGCCAAGTCAACGAGAAGAAGGTTCATTCCATTTCCATCTGAGCAATGGCAGCAACCCATTAAAACCCAGGAGCACAATTTTGTTAATAGGAAATACTAATGCCAATTTTGTTTAATGCAAAATGACAGGCGGGTCCATATGTGTGGAGTACATATCAAGATGTCTATGATGCAGCCATTCGTATGGGTTCAGCCATCAGAAGCCGTGGTGTCAATCCTGTAAGTCACACATGTCCACTTATGAATTTATGTATTTGTGTGTGTGTGTGTGTGTAAAATGTGTTCTTAGTAAAATAGGTGTATGTGTTATAGAGTTGACGTATAATAATGGTAGTGAGAATAGTAACTGTGAAATGGAAAAAAATTGCTTTTTTATATGTTTCAATGTTTGCAGGGAGATCGTTGTGGTATATATGGATCAAATTGCTCCCAATGGATTATTGCAATGGAGATAATAATACTGTAATTCATATATGTGCATATATTGCAAGACACTAGAATGAAGAAATGCTATGTTGACTGTTGAGAGCCCATATTTGTGACTGGTTGAAGTATTGAACAACTGAATCTGATATTGGGGACTGAATCTTATTAGAAAGATTGCGACTTTTTAGCCTTATGCTTGTGTTTTTTTTTTCTTTTTTCTTTTTACAGGCCTGTAACAGCCATGCCATTACATATGTTCCACTTTATGACACCCTTGGTATGCTTGTTTTCTTTTTAAAGAGTTCTTAGTGCATGTATCATTTTCCAGTGGCAGATAGTGAACTCCAATGATGGTGGTTGAGTTTGAATAATTGAAGGGAAACTCTAAATTGTCTTAACTTTTTCCTTTTCAAAATCTACCATTTCACTGTCGTTTATAAATCTGGATTGAGCTGTGTCCTGTGGCTGACTACTGAATACTTGGTAGTTGTCTATCGGACTGTTCACAACAACTTAACGGTTCTGTTGGAAACTACTGAACAGTACCAAGTGTTTGCTAGCTAGCCACAACAAAAGTTTAGTAGCCAACCACTAAATATGCCAAACAGTTTTTGAATTATACAGGTATAAGGGGGAAATTAAGTTGTGGGGGTCTAGGGAGAAAATTGGGAGGTGCATTTTCAGTTTCCCTTCAAATTTATTTGATTGGCATTTCATGGTTTGTGTTGCAGGTGCTAATGCAGTTGAGTTCATCATCAAGCATGCTGAAGTTTCAATAGCTTTTGTTCAAGAGAACAAAATCCCTGCTGTGAGTTATTTTCCAAACTATTATGTCATTATCATAACTAGATATTTGTTTGAACTTTGAAGCCACTGATGTCTAATATTTCGGTGCTAGAACATTCATAATCCAATTTTGTTGTAGTAAACATGATATGAATACAAAAACCAACTTCCCTTGTACACTTCTTGCTTCCTTTACTAATATGCACTCCCTTTATATAAAATTTATTTCCCTCTCCTTTTCTTGCTTTCTAAGATCCTTATGCGGTAATTCTTTCTGCAGATTATATCATGCCTTCCAAACTGCTCTACACATTTAAAAAGTAGGTCATATACTATTTCCTTAAACACTTCAATTAAATTTGAGGTCCAAGTTGTTAGGATTGTATCTAAGTTATACATCTGCGTTGTTCAGCGATTGTCAGCTTCACAAATGTTTCTAGCACTCAAAAGAAGGAAGCAGAAGAACTGGGGGTATCTTGCTTTTTGTGGGAGGAATTCCTTCAGTTGGTAACTTCTCAACACTGTTTTCTCATACAAGTTCTTGTTTTCAGTGAAGGATTGGCCATTAACCTTCAACAATATAAAATCTTCTATTATCTTTCATTTTCTCAGGGAAATTCAGATTATGAACTACCTCCAAAACGGAGGACTGCTGTTTGCACAATAATGTATACAAGTGGAACAACTGGAGAACCAAAAGGTGTAATCATTACTAATGCAGCATTAATGTCAGAAGTATTGTCAACAGACCATATACTTTTCCTAACAGATAGAGTGTTAAATAACTTCTCATAATTTACATTTCAATCTTTTAGCTTTTAAACATATTCTATCTTGATGTTTCTGAATTAATGCTTATTTTGCCTCTCTAAAAAAAATAAAAAATAAAAAATAAAATAAAAAAAGAAGAAGGGGCAGAATAGCTCCTGTAACTTGTCATGAGTTGTTTGGGGTGCAATCTGGTGATTAATTTTCACCAGGTCCTGTACCAATGTTTGGTCTATTGGACAGTTTGGAAGCATAAATGTACCTCATTTATATGTCAGAGGCAAATAAACTTGCAGAGAACATGTTTTGGTCTTAGAGATTTAGTAGTTTTGTCACTGAAAAGGCCAATAAAAGGTCATTTTTGTTTTGGATTTTGTAGCATTATCAATATGAAATTATTTTCTCATTCTTAAATGAAAATTGCGATCCTTATTCTGTTTCCATACATATATGCGGTGCCTGTTCAAATTGCTATTTATGCCATGACAAAAATTTAACTCATGTGGATGCAATCCAATTTAGCGAGCAGTTATAGTTTATTGTGACGTCTTCAAGATGTGTTGCCATTGCCAAGACATGATTGATAAAAGTTGGGGGTTGTATCGTAACCCTCAACTAGGGGAAATTTATACTTTCATTTTGACAGAAGTTGGATCCATATTAGATCAACTTATGCTGAAAGCTTTGTGGTTGGCCATCATATTACAGATTTTCTCAACTAAGTAAACTAAGGGTACTAATACAATTTTGAGTAAAGTCATCCTCTGAAAGGTGCTTATTTGCAGATTTATTTTATAGTTCATATTTTTCCAAAGTAGCTCTGTTGAAGTATTACCAATAGATGGGTAAGGATTATATTTTTTATGAAGTTTAGTTACTGAACTCAATTAACAATTTGACATTTCTGTGTTGGCAATAATATTGACTGCTGACATAAAATAAATTCTATTACAGTGTACAGAAGGAGATTCATATTTTTCGTTTCTCCCGTTGGCCCATATATATGACCAAATAATCGAGAGCTATTGCATCTACAAGGGATCTTCAATAGGCTTCTGGCGAGGCGTAAGTATATGTGTCATTCTTGCTATGTCCTTTTTTTTTTCCTTCCTTTTCTTTCTTATTAAACTTGATTGGTATTCTCTTCCTTACTTACCAACTTCAACATCTGTCCAATGTGATTGCCGTTGGACTTGCAGGATGTCAGGTTTTTACTGGACGACCTTCAGGAACTAAAGCCTACTATGTTTTGTGGGGTTCCTCGAGTTTATGATCGTATATACACTGGTAAAACAGATTCATCAATTTGAACTGTTTACATGTATGTCCTTGAGTTTCTTTGTTGTTAAATTTGGCTTAAATATTGTTTCCGAAGGTATTGCTGGTAAAGTTTCGTCTGGTGGTGTGCTGAGGAAGACCCTTTTCCAGTATGCATATAACTAGTACGTCTCACTAAGACCTCCTTTTTTGGTTGCATTTGTATTCCTACATAAATTAATTGATATTTGTATGGCAGTGAGTTGGCAAATCTGGAGAAGGGTCTACCACAAGAAAAAGCGACACCTCTCTTGGACAAGCTTGTGTTTAACAAGGTCAGTCATTCTATCCTTCACCTTTCCATTATTGAAATATCTGGTTTTACATTCAAACAATGCATTACTTCTATTTTATGCGTTATATTCTAACAAACTGTGCTACTTGCGGTAGATAAAACAAGCATTAGGAGGACGAGTTCATATAATGTTGTCCGGTGCTGCGCCTTTGCCCAGGCATGTGGAGGAATTTTTTAGGGTCACTAGCTGCAGCACTTTATCACAAGGATATGGTATGGTTGACCACATATCATAATGAATATAACATATAATCAGTTAAATCATAGTGAAGATTCAGGAAATTATACGAGGATAAGTATTCAACTTGCTGTGCTTTCGCACCTTAATTCATGGTATATGTGTTTGACCTTTGAGATGTCGAGTATGGATGCTTTTGTACTCATTCAAATAGCCTTAATTTTATAAATTAGCTACCACAGCACATCAGAAGCAGAGATATATGAAATGAAGAGAACTAGAGTTCATCAGTTTGTTAAATCTTGTAGGCCTTATAGAATGTGGTGGGTGTTTAACGTCCATTGGGAATGTTTATCCTATGATTGGAACCGTGGGTGTCCCCCTGACAACTATTGAAGCCTGGCTTGAGTCGGTCCCAGAACTGGGATATGATGCACTTTCTAGCGTGGCACGTGGAGAGATTTTCCTAAGAGGAAAAACCTTGTTTTCTCGTTACCACAAGCGACAAGATCTAACTGAAGAAGTCCTTATTGATGGGTGGTTCCATACA
>BDJD01000359.1:324313-336050 GCA_002564525.1 Rosa multiflora | reverse complement strand
CAGATTTGGGTTTATGGGAACAGCTTCGAGTCATTTCTTGTTGCTGTGGTTGTTCCTGACAGAAAGGCCTTGGAGGACTGGGCAGCTGAACATCTTTTGGCTGATGACTACAAATCATTGTGTGAAAACATGAAGGCAAGAAAATACATTTGGAATGAGCTCAATAGTACGGGTCAGATACAGCAAGTACGTGCTCCATCCCTGTTTCATGCTATGTTGCTTAAGTTTATTCATCTGACTTAAAAGACATTTACATTGCAGCTTCAAGGGTTTGAGTGGTTAAAAGCAGTTCATTTGGAACCAAACCCCTTTGACATGGAGAGGGATCTCATGACTCCCACTTTCAAACTGAAAAGACCGCAATTACTCAAATATTACAAGGTATGATTTTCTACTTGGATAAGAAAAGGTTGGAACTTTGATAAGTTAATCCTAAATATGTATTACATCATCTGCAGGACCGAGTTGAAAAACTTTATAGTGAAGCAAAGGGTGGAGAAGTATAAGAACAGAGCTGCGAGCAGCTATTGGATAAATCTAGCAACATCACTTCCCCAAAATTTCGATTGCCTGCTCTTTTGTTGATGAAAAACTACATATGACTGTAAAAGAATATCTAGCAGGGATTTACCCATACTGACCTTTGTCTTAAGTTTGTGTATAAATAAGTAAAGAATTAAGATCTTTACTGAAGTAAAGAATATCTAGCCGGGATTTACCCAATTGGCAGCAGCAGTGAACTAAATTTTCTAAAAGCATGACATAAGTAATCAACAATAATGTTAGTTTTTCAATTTAAGAATCGATAACTGTATTTTTAAATCCACACCGAACTAAAATTAGGTTTAGAAATAATAAAAAATAAAAGTACTTGTGCTATGTCTCATAATTTTAATTATGTTCTGATGATGAAATTAGTCTGGTTTTCTCATTCAGTCCAAGAAACAATGCATGAAGCCATGAAGTCGATTGCAGTTGCTTCCACCTGTTGATATACAAATGTCGTCTCTCATTTTACCAAACTCTCATAACCAATCTCACTTGGTTGTCATTTACTCATGTAATCATGTTCATTACAGGGTGTGCTTCTAAACAACCTTCTTTCTTCGTTCTTTAAGGCTAAAATTGTCATTTTGCTTCATTTTAGGTTAGTAAGAATAAAAATTTGTTGTTGAGATAAGTGAGACATTTTTTGTTGATTTTGGTGCTTTGGGTCAACAACCCTAAAAAATAAAAGTACTTGTGTCATGTCTCCAAATTAAAATGATGTTCTGATGATGAAATTAGTGTGGTTTTTTTCATTCAGTCCAAGAAACAATGCTTGAAGTCAATTGCAGTTGCTTTCACCAGTTGATATGCAAATGTGTCGTCTCTCATTTTACTAAACTCTCAATAAACCTATCTCACTTGTGGTTGTCATGCACTCTAAACAACCTTACAGGGTGTGCTTCTAAACAACTTTATTTCTTCATTCTTTTACAGTTTTACCACTAAATCAAGAGCCAGTCGGTGACAAACTGGCAATTGCATATACATATCAATATCAACCAAACCAATAATTCGGTTAGAAAAAAACCAAACCAATAATTACGTTGGCAAAATATCTCCACTCATTATAAGATGCTCTTTCGGTGGTCCTCTACCTCTACCTTTTCTTCTTTTCTTGGCACGTAGTTTCGCTTCATCTTACACAAAAAAACTCTGAGAGCCTTGTCCTCTTCTGCCCCTTCTTCATTTCACCAGCAATCAAACAACAATTGTTTCTGCTTTTTCCACCCGTTCACACATACAATGTGTTCCTGCGCGCTTTTTCCACTTTACCTCATCTTCATCTCCTTTTCTTGGTAGTTTCGTTTCATCTTACACGCCCTTGACTTCACACTGGCGTTGATCGAAGCTACCAGGAAACTGTGATCAAACAGTGTACATATTTTCGAGCTGTGCTCCTTTCCTTTTCCTCTTCCTCTTAAATGTTGAACATCCTTATATTTTCATGCATGATTTGCTAAATGTTGAACATCCTTATATTTTCATGCATGATTTGCTAGAAGAAATGGGAAAAAAAATAGTTCATGAAGAGTCGCCCAAAGAGCCTGGTCAGCGTAGCAGATTGTGGTATCACAATGATGTTCTCCAAGTTCTAACAGAGAACACGGTAAGTGTGCAGTTCTATACTCCTATCCATTTGGGCAACTAATATATGAATAATATATATAATATAATTTTCTTTTTGAATAGAAAAATGAAATTCCAAAACACTTTATTATATTTTATTATATAAAGTAATTGTTTTGCTAATACTATTGCCTTTTTCATTAGGGAACAAGAACCATTGAAGGCATAATGGTAAAGATGCCAACCGCAAATGTGATACGCTTGAGTCCTAAATGCTTCAAAAACATGGGAAATCTTAAATTTTTTATAAACGTCAACGGACGGTTTTGTGGAAGGATTGATTATTTTCCGAAGCAGTTGCGGTTTCTTGATTGGCCTAACTATCCGCTGAAATTTTTGCCCTCCGATTTTAATATGAAGAATCTGGTTCAACTTAGTATGTCTTGCATCCGCATCTCACGTTTTGGAAAAGAATTCAAGGTATTTATAAATTTTCAGGAGTTTACTTTATTAAAATCTTTACACCTTACCAATTTTTCATTTGATTTTTTCTTCTTCTTTGATATGACAGAGCATGGAAAATCTGAAATCTTTAAATTTGAAGGAATGTAAATTCCTAGCACAAAGCCCAGACCTGTCTGGAAGCCCAAACTTAGAGTTGCTGGATCTAAGTAGCTGTACGAGTTTAAAGAAGATTCACCCTTCGGTTGGATCTCTCCAAAAGCTTATTACGCTGAATCTTGAACGGTGCTCTAACCTCGTGACGCTTCCTGAAAAAGTTAACTGTAGATCCCTCCGTGAGATTAATCTTGACTCTTGTAGAAGGCTGAAGAGTTTTCCTGAAATTATGGGAGAGATGAAATACATGACATCCTTGTATTTATCGGACGTTGGCATCAAAGCATTGCCTTCATCCATTGGATATCTAATTAACCTTGAAAAGTTGACTTTAAGTTATTGTAGAAACCTCACAGATCTACCTTGCAGCATTTATGAATTGCAAAATCTGAAGGAGGTTGGTTTGTACGGGTGCCCAAAACTAGTAACATTCCCAAATAAGGAGGACTCTGGAGTGCTTCCAACTTACACCAAGGTTTCACATGACAACCGTGACTCTTTATCGACGGAGTGAAGGCAGTTCATTGGAGCCAGAGCCAGACACTGAATTCAATTCGGCGCTTCCTTGGCTAAATCAATTCACCGCGTTTTATTCCAATTTATCTAATATTGATTTCCTCGCGTCCCTTGATTCTAAATCCACTTTAGAGCAGCTTGATTTTACAGGAAGCCCCATTATTATTCTTACCGAATTCATCAACAAATTTGTCAACTTGAGGATACTCAATTTGAGCTGCTGCACGAGGCTCGTAGAAATTCCAGAGCTTCCACCAAGTATTAGCCGGTTGGATGTGAGTGATTGCGTATCATTGGAAAGAATTTCGAAGTTGTCAAACATTGTGGAGCGTAAAGAATCACAAATAATGATTGAGGAGATGGACTTGACTAATTGCTGGAGACTCTGTCAGAATTTGGTTCAGATGGCACACTAATTGTGTGGTTTGGTGAGGTGGTATGAGTGGTGAGATGAGCAAGTATGTTAGTTTCGTACTCTCAGAGAGTATGGAGAAAGATTCTCTGTCTTTCTCTTTCAAGAAAAGTGACATAGGGAATAGAAAATGTTTTTTAATGGAAAAAAAAATTGATATGACACAATGTTCTATAGTACTCTAGAGTATCAATACTCATATGCAATCAAACTCATTAATGAGTCTTGTTGACTAAATTCAACGGTTGATATTTGAGGAGCACTGATATGGTGAAGTATTATAGAGCTTCCTAAAGGTAAAATTGTTTTTGTCAGAGCAATAATTGCCCTTCATCTTCTTCTTTTTTTCTATTTTTTTGCACTACAGCTCATCTATTTGGCATTATGTAAATCTTCAGTTTTGATAATAAATCAGATTGATTGATAATAAGATGCTCTTTCGGTGGTCCTCTACCTCTACCTTTTCTTCTTTTCTTGGCACGTAGTTTCGCTTCATCTTACACGAAAAACTCTGAGAGCTTTGTCCTCTTCTGCCCCTTCTTCATTTCACCAGCAATCAAACAACAATTGTTCCTGCTTTTTCCACCCGTTCACACATACAATGTGTTCCTGCGCGCTTTTTCCACTTTACCTCATCTTCATCTCCTTTTCTTGGTAGTTTCGTTTCATCTTACACGCTCTTGACTTCACATTGGTGTTGATCGAAGCTACCAGGAAACTGTGATCAAGCAGTGTACCTATTTTCTAGCTGTGCTCCTTTCCTTTTCCTCTTCCTCTTCTGCTCCTTCTTCATTCCATCAGCGAGCTGAGCGTGAAATCAAACAAAAAGCTAGATTCGATGGCCACCCAATTGAGAGCTTCTTCTTCTCTCTCCTCTGCTTCTTCCACCGATTCCTGGAGACATGATGTGTTTCTGAGTTTCAGAGGTGAGGATACACGCTACAATTTTACAGGTCATTTGCACAGAAATTTGGTTCAAAGGGGGATCAACACTTTCATAGATGATGATGATCTTCCAAGAGGAGAGGAAATATCAGAAGCACTTCTCCAAGCCATTGAAGGATCAAAGCTCTCTCTCATTGTGTTCTCTGAAAACTATGCATCCTCAAAGTGGTGTTTGGATGAACTAGTTCATATCCTTGAATGTAGAATATCAAAGAACCAAATGGTTCGGCCAATCTTTTACAAAGTGGATCCATCGGACGTAAGACACCAAAGAGGCACATTTGGTGAGGCACTTGCAGAGCATGAACGCATATTCAAAGATGACAGAATAAACAAGGTGTTAAGATGGAGAACAGCTCTTTCAGAAGCAGCAAATTTATCTGGGTGGCATCATCATGCACTTAATCTTACTTATAGCAAATTTGTCTGTTTTTTCAGTGGAGTGTGATTATTATACAATACTATGCTCTTTTTCGTAGCAAGGTTTTATTTTTATTAAATGAATAGATGTTTAATTTGATTTTAACATGACAGGCATGAATATGAATCTAAATTTATTGATAGAATCATTAAAGAGATTTCTGCACAAGTAATAAAACATACCCCTTTGAATGTGGCAAAGTTTCCAGTCGGGATAGAATCTCGTGTACAAGACATGCTTGAACTCTTAGATGTCGGGGGAAGTGATGTACGCATGGTAGGGA
Source organism: Rosa multiflora (assembly GCA_002564525.1). Classification (NCBI taxonomy): domain Eukaryota; kingdom Viridiplantae; phylum Streptophyta; class Magnoliopsida; order Rosales; family Rosaceae; genus Rosa; species Rosa multiflora. Next base: position 330,740 of record BDJD01000359.1, on the reverse strand, counting down.
TATGGGGAAGTGGTGGAATAGGGAAGACAACAATTGCTAAAGCTGTTTACAATTCAATTGCTAATAAGTTTGAAGATAGTTGCTTTTTGGAAAATGTTAGAGAACGTTCAGTGCCACATGAAGGTCTAGTCAACCTACAAAACATTATTCTTTCAAAGATTCTAGGGGGCAAAGAACTGAAAGTAATCAATGTTGATGAAGGAATCAATTTGTTGCGTGAAAGGTTGAGACATAAAAGGATTTTGTTAATTCTTGATGATGTGAATAAATCGGACCAGTTAGACACATTAGCCGGAGCACCTGATTGGTTTGGTCGTGGCAGCAGAATTATCGTCACAACAAGAGATAAGCGTTTGTTGACTGTTCACGAAGTCAAGCCTATATACAAAGCCAGGGAACTAGATCATGACGAAGGTTGTGAGCTCTTCACTTCAAATGCCTTGAAGAAAAAGAGAATTTTAGAATACAATGAGAAGCACGTAGTTAGCACTTTTGTTAGATATGCTCAAGGCCTTCCATTGGCCCTGGTAGTTTTGGGTTCACAGCTATGTGGTAGACCGGTACATAAATGGCAAGCTATGCTAGATGGTTTTAGAAGAATTCTTCCCGAAGGCATTCAAGATATTCTCAAAGTAAGTTATGATGGACTGGAAAAAATAGTGAAAGAAGTTTTCCTCGACATTGCTTGTTTCTTCAAAGGTTGGAAGACAAATGATGTGATACAGATACTAGAAGGTTGTGACCGCAACAACCCCACGCTTAGTATTGAAGTTCTTGAAGAAAAGGCTCTCATATATGCTGATCATTATGGTCGGATTTGCATGCATGATTTGCTAGAAGAGATGGGAAAAGATATAGTTAAGATTAGAAGGTTGTGACCGCAACAACCCCACGCATAGTATTGAAGTTCTTGAAGAAAAGGCTCTCATATATGTTGATTGTGATGGTGGGATTTGCATGCATGATTTGCTAGAAGAGATGGGAAAAGATATAGCTCAGCAAGAGTCTACAGAGCCCGGTGAGCGAAGCAGATTGTGGCATCACAAGGATGTGCAGGAGGTTCTAACAGAAAACACGGTATGTAGTTCATATATGCTTAGATTTACATATATACATGGAGTCAGGTCAGTGTGATTCTCTATGTGCATGTAGTTTATTCCAATTCGACAACCAATATCCGGGTAATATGTATTATATGATTTTCTGTTGAATTCTTAAATAAAGAATAAAACTCACAAAAACTTGCATTTTATTATATAAGTACTCATTTTGCTAATACGATTGCCTTTTTCATACTAGGGAACAAGTAAAATTGAAGGTATAATGATAAAGATGCCTACAGCAGATAAGATACGCTTGAGTCCTAAATGCTTTAAAAACATGAGAAATCTTAAATTTTTTATAAACGTCAACGGACGGTTTTGTGGAAGGATTGATTATTTTCCGAAGCAGTTGCGGTTTCTTGATTGGCCTGACTGTCCGCTGGAATTTTTGCCCTCTGATTTTAATATGAAGAATCTGGTTCAACTTAGTATGCCTTGCAGCCGCATCTCACGTTTTGGAAAAGAATTCAAGGTATTTATAAATTTTCAGGAGTTTACTTTATTAAAATCTTTACACCTTACCAATTTTCCATTTGATTTTTTCTTCTTCTTTGGTATGACAGAGCATGAAAAATCTGAAATCTTTAAATTTGAAGGAATGTAAATTCCTAGCACAAAGCCCAGACCTGTCTGAAAGCCCAAACTTAGAGTTGCTGGATCTAAGTCAGTGTACAAGTTTAAAGAAGATTCACCCTTCGGTTGGATCCCTCCAAAAGCTTATTACGCTGAATCTTCACGAGTGCTCTAACCTCGTGACGCTTCCTGAAAAAGTTAACTGGAGATCCCTCCGTGAGATTAATCTTGCCTTTTGTAGAAGGCTGAAGAGTTTTCCTGAAATTATGGGAGAGATGAAATACATGACATCCTTGACTTTATTTGACATTGGCATCAAAGCATTGCCTTCATCCATTGGATATCTAATTAACCTTGAAACGTTGAGGTTAAGTGTTTGTAAAAACCTCACAGATCTACCGTGCAGCATTTATGAATTGCAAAATCTGAAGGACATTTGGTTGGACGGGTGCCCAAAACTAGTAAGACTCCCAAATAAGGAGGACTCTGAAGTGCTTCCAACTTACTCAAAGGTTTCACATGACAACCGTGACTCTTTATCGAAAAGAAAGAGACGGAGTGAAGGTGAATTCAACTTATCGAAAAGAATGAGACGGAGTGAAGGCAGTTCATTGGAGCCAGAGCCAGACACTGAATTCAATTCGGCGCTTCCTTCGCTAGATCGATTCTTTGCGTATGATTCCAATTTGTCTAATATTGATTTCCTCGCGTCCCTTGATTGTGCATCCACTTTAGAGGAACTTGATTTAAGTGGAAGCCCCATTGTTATTCTTCCCGAATTCATCAACAAATTTGTCAACTTGAGGAAACTCCATTTGATCGGCTGCACGAGGCTCGTAGAAATTCCAGAGCTTCCACCAAGGATTCGCCATTTGGATGTGAGGGATTGCGTATCATTGGAAAGAATTTCGAAGTTGTCAAACATTGTGGAGCGTAAAGAATCACAAATAATGATTGAGCATATGGACTTGACTAATTGCTGGAGACTCTGTCAGAATTTGGTTCAGATGGCAAACAAGGATGATGATGATGAGGTGGACGCTGATCTCTTCTCTCGACTCCTATCTTCTCAGCTATTCAGATTCACAATTACATTTCCAGTTCCAAGAAGCGAGGTTCCAAAGTGGTTCAGCTGTCAAATGGATTTCAAGGGGCATCGACTGTTTAAATTTTGGATTGAAACACTTGCAAATTTCAGATGGGAGAACACAGGATTGGCTGTCTGTGTTGCTGTTGATCAAAATCTGCATAAGTGGACTGAGTTTCAAGGTGTTTCAGTTCTCGCAGAACAGTGGGTTGATTCAGAAGAGTCGGATCATGTGTGGCTGCACTATGTTCCCTTCCTTCAAATGTGGCGACGAGTTGGTTATATGCGTCCATTGCCCCCTTTTACGTGTCGAGTCGTTATTTATCTAGAGAACTCTTTGTCCTCCATAAAAAGCTGTGGTGTCCACCTTGTAATGCCACCCAATGAAGACGTTTGTATGAAGCTAATCCGTGCAGAGAACCTCACCAGTGAACTTTCTGATGATGAAGTTGATCAGGTATCATTTCCTTTTGTGAAAATTTCCTCATTTCAGAGATGATAACTGACATTTGTAGCAAAGCGGAGGACTGACATCTGAACAAAAATGCTATTGCAGGACCTCTAGGAGGACTGACTGACTACAAAATTGGTTTGTAATATCAACTCTTTGTTGGCATTCTCCATATGTGTGGATAGAGTTGAACTAGTTTACCAAGCCCGGTTCCATGTAACTAAAAAATGCAAAAATTGCATCAGTGAAAGAAAGATTAAATTTGTAATTTAGAAGCTTGATCTAGTACACCAAAATCTACTTCGCTAAACTCATCGATTTTTCTCTTCTAATAGCCAATCTCAAGGTCTTTCTATTTTCTGAGTTTATAGCATCATTTTCTGAATTTGTTTCCTCATTCAACAAGTAAAGAGTTTAGATCATGATTGTTTCAATCAATCACCATGGCAAACATATATTCATAGTGTCTGATTAGAATGATATTTACTTGAAGGCATGATTTAAGATATGGAAATCACTTTTATTCACATGCACTGTCCAATTAATGCACTGTAATTCCAATGATTTTTTTCTTTCATTTTATCAGTTTCTTGTTGCGTTACTACTTGCCACTACATTATATTGAACTTGAGAAATATGTGTGTAAAATTTATGCATGCCTTAATTTGTTCCTGCAGGTAAATATAGTTTCCTCTGGTGGAACCATACACTGTTCCAATATGTATACAACTTTGCCAGCTCGTCAGTTGAAATTTTGCATTTGCATGTTCATTGGCAGTCCTATTCTAAGCTACTGAAAGGTTTAAATAACAAGAAGCTGGGATATCAGAAGAAAGGTCTTCCAAAAGACGAAGCACCGCCTTGCCTGCACAAGCTTGACTTTACAAAGGTCAGTAATTCTATCCTTCATCATTCCATTATTTGAAGTTGCTGGTTTTACATTCAAGCTTGACTTTACAAAGGTCAGTAATTCTATCCTTCATCATTCCATTATTTGAAGTTGCTGGTTTTACATTCAAGCTTGACTTTACAAAGGTCAGTAATTCTATCCTTCATCATTCCATTATTTGAAGTTGCTGGTTTTACATTCAAGCTTGACTTTACAAAGGTCAGTAATTCTATCCTTCATCATTCCATTATTTGAAGTTGCTGGTTTTACATTCAAGCTTGACTTTACAAAGGTCAGTAATTCTATCCTTCATCATTCCATTATTTGAAGTAGCTGGTTTTACATTCAAACAATGTGTTGCTTTCTTTTTTTAAGAACACACACTACAAGAAATATAGAAAACTGAGAATGTGGTGTCCCAATTGTCGTATTTGTTTACTAATTTGCTTGCCTGCATCTCAAAATATCAATCACAATCTACACAAAATGGATTTGTTGCTTTGCATATTATTTGTCCTTGTAGGCAACCAGCCTCTACCAACTCCTCCTCAGAAACCAAAATTTTCCCCTCAGAAAAGCCGGTATTGGAAACTTTTGAGTAGAGGGAATTGCTTTAATGCTTTGTATGGATTACGATAGAACAAATGCATCTAATATTCACTTGTACTCTGTATATGGCCATATCAAAGATGCATATGCTGTTTGTGATAATATGTCCTAATTGGACCTTTGTACTTGTATTGTAATAATGTGTTACTAGTCCTGAACTATGATCAAATTTAAGACTACTTAATTTCAATCAAGATTCACTTGTACTCTGTATATGGCCATAACAAAGATGCAGATGCTATTGGTCATATTAGGTCCTCATTGGACCTTTGTACTTGTATTGTAATAATGTGTTACTAGTCCTGAACTATGATAAAATCTAAGACTACTTAATTTCAATCAAGATTCTCAAAGAGAGGAAACTGAGTGATGATGGTGATTAGAGAGTTCTGAAGTATAATGAAACTCAGATCTCTAGCTACTTAATGAGTTAATGAAATAATGATCTAAATTTGTTGAGAATTGAAGGACAATATTTTCGTGTGATTGAACTCTTCTACAGATTATGTAAATTACGAAGAACATTGAGGTGCTTGTTGGTTTACATGAGGCAATAATTTTTCACTCCACCTGTAACCATAGACATGAACTAATTTTCCGCTAAAATAAAGAACTTTTTATGGGCTATTTATCCATTCTCTACATTGTTCTATTCCCGCATCCATTATTACCAGATGTGCATATGGCAAACAATTGGATTTTGATATGTTTAAACGTTTGCAGGGACATCAGTGTGGTATATATAAATCAAATTTCCGCATGTGGCTTATTGCAATGGAGGTAATACTGTATCTCTGGGTTTCAGAAATATGCATATCATGCAAGACACTTGAATGAAGAAGCTCTGTCGGTGAGTGTGAAAGTGGTTGGGAAGAAGGTACCACCATTTTCATTTGAGCAATAGCAACAACCCATTGAAACCCAGAGCTCAATGACTGGCAGGTTCAGCAATCAGAAACTGCGGTCTCAATCTTGAAAGTCAAGTCCCCAACCAAATTGGCTCCAATGGAGGTAATAATAATACTGTATTTCTTTTCTTTGTTTCATATTTGCTTTTCTTTGTTTCATATTTGAGCATATTATTCAAGACACCCGAATGGAGAAGAGGTATTGTTGAGAGCAGATTTTGTGACTGGTTGAAGTATTGAATAACTCAAACTGAATATATTGGGGCTGAATCTTACTAGAAAGAATGTGACCTTTTAGTCTTATGTTTAATGTTTGATGTTTACAGGCCTGTAACAGCCTTGCCATTACATATATTCCGAGTTTATGTCACCCTCAGTACGCTTCCTTTTCTTTTTCAATAATTCTTAGTGCATCATGCATGTATTACTTTCCAGTTACGGCTAGTGAACTTCAGTGGTGGTGCTTTCTTCTGAGTAAATGAAGGGAATTCCAAATGGTCTTGACTTTTACCTTTCCAAAATATACCAATTCACCGTCTTTTGTAAATCAAACTTGGTGGCTGGCTACTCAATGCTTGATAGTTGACTATCGAACTCCCGGCAACAACTTGAGTTTGGAAACTACTGAACAGTACCAAGTGTTTGAAAGCCAGCCACAACAAAAGTTCAGTAGCGAACCACCAAACTTGCCAAACAGTGTTTCAATTCTATAGGAGTTAACTTGTGGTGGGTCCAGGGAGAATATTGGACTCTGCATTTTCAGTTTCCCTTGAAATTTATTTGACCAACTTTTCTTGCTTATGTTGC
>BDJD01000359.1:302986-321995 GCA_002564525.1 Rosa multiflora | reverse complement strand
ATAACTTAGCCAGCTCATCAGTTGAAATTTTGCATTTGCATTTTCATTGGCAGTAGTCTTATGACTACTGAAAGGTTTAAATAACAAGAAGTTGGGATATCTGAAGTAGTGTCTTCCAAAAGACGAAGCACAAGCTTGACTTTAAAAAGGTCAGTAATTCTGTCCTCCATCATTCCATTTTTTAAAATAACTGGTTTTACATTCAAACAATGTATTGCTTTCTTTTTTTAAGAAGAACTGGTACTACAATAAACATATAAAACTGAGACTGTTTGTGCTCCAATTGTGAAATTTGTTTACCAAATTACTTGCCTGCATCTCAGATTATCCATCACAATCTACACAAAATGGATTGGTTGCTTTGGATATATTGATCTGTCCTTTTGGTCAAGTATGTTTCTGAGGCAACCAGCCTCATCCAACTTTACCTCAGAAAACCAAAAACTTTCCCTTCAGATAAGCAGGTGTTGGAAACTATGAGTAGAGGTTTTGCTTTATTGCTATGGGTTAAAATAGAACATATGCTTATATCATTGGCCATAGCAGAGATGTAGATGGTATTAATTGGTCTCATAGCTAGGTCCTTATTGGACCTTTTTACTGGTACTGTAATAATGTATTACTAGTCCTGAACTATGATAAAATCTCAGACTACTTATTTCAATCAAGATTCACAAGAAGAGGAAACTGAGTGATGATGGTGAGTGAAGAGTTTTGAAGTATTATGACATCTTAGATCTGTAGCTACTTATTGAGTTAAGACCTTTGTCTATGAGTCAATGGGAACCAAAGTAATATCAGAGTTTGGGCTAGGACAAAAATTTGTTGAGAATTGAAGGACAATATTTTGGTGTGACTGAGCTGATCAATGTAGAGGTTAAGTAACTTAAGAAGGACACTGGGGTGCTTGTTGATCTACACATGGCAATAATTTTTAGTCCATCACCAATCCGTAGACATGAACTAATTTTTCTGTCAAACTACAGCACACTGTACGGGCTATCTATCCAGAGGTGATATTGGGGAATGGCAGCCTAATGGAGCAATGAAAGTTATAGACAGGAAAAAGAACATATTTAAACTGTCTCACGGTGAATACTTTGCTGTGGAAAGCATTGAAAGCAAATATTTGCAATGCCCCCTTATCACATCGGTATGTCACTAACTTTTGTATTCTACTTGTATGATGAATGACAGGACTTACCTTTATTTCATCAATAAATGAGTTTGTGTTCGTCTTTGTGCTACATTTGATTTTGTGCTAGTGTCCTCCACCTTCTTTCATGTTTTCTGAAGTTACAGACGGACATCTTAACATCTAAACTTTCATCTTGTCGGCAGATTTGGGTTTATGGGAACAGCTTCGAGTGATTTCTTGTTGCTGTGGTTGTTCCTGACAGAAAGGCCTTGGAGGACTGGGCAGCTGAGCATCTTCTGACTGATGACTACAAATCATTGTGTCAAAACCTGAAGGCACGAAAATACATTTTGGATGAGCTGAATAGTACGGGTCGGAAACAACAAGTATGTGCTCCTTCCTGATTCATGCTATGTTGCTTAAGTTTATTCATCTGACTTAAAAGACATTTATGTTGCAGCTTCGAGGGTTTGAGTTGTTAAAAGTAGTTCATTTGGAACCAAACCCCTTTGACATAGAGAGGGATCTCATGACTCCAACTTTCAAACTGAAAAGACCGCAATTACTCAAATATTACAAGGTATGATTTTCTACTTAGATAAAAAAAGGTTGGAACTTTGATAAGTTAATCCTAAATATGTATGTTGAATTATATCATCTGCAGGACCGAGTTGAAAAACTTTATAGTGAGGCAAATGGTGGAAAAGTATAAGAACAGAGCTGCAAGCAACTATTGGATAAATCTAGCTACATCACTTTCCCAAACTTTCGGTTGCCTGCTCTCTCGTTGATGAAAAACTACATATGACTAAATGAATATCTAGCTGGGATTTACTCGTATTGACCTTTGTTCTAAGTTTGTGTATAAATAAGTAAAGATCATATAAAATTTTCATATTTATTCTTTCATCCAAGATAAAATATTTCATGTTTATTCCAAAATTCGCGTTGGTTTCAAATTTCGTGCTTGCATTTAACGGGAAGGTGCAACTTTCAATTGATCTGTTCGGATGATGAAATTAGTGTGCTACTCACTCCTGAAGCGATTAAAACCAAATGTGAAGGGCCAACTGGTTGTCTCTCTCTCTCTCTTCTTTTCGTTGAGGACAACTTCCAAAATTTAAAGTCAAAATTAACAAAAGACTTGACAATCGTGAAGTTAGATCTACATAACCAATAGACAGCAGTGAACTTAATTTTCTGAAAGTGTGGCATAAGTAATCAACAATAAAGTTAGTTTTTTAATTTTAGAATCAGTAAATGAGCAAGTAATTTTAAATCCACATGGAACTAAAATTAGGTATAGAAATAATAAAAGATAGAACTACTTGTGTCATGTTTTTGGAGACATTATTAACTAGTTTCTTGAAAAAGGAGAATGGAATGTGTCCTACTTCTGCAACCCGTAATCCTTTTTAAAGGAAAAAACAAATGGTTCCGATGATCGATGAAATTAGTGTAGTTTTCCAATTCAGTCCATGAAACAATGCATGAAGTCAATTGCAGTTGCTTCCACCAGTTGATATACGTATATGTCGTCTCTCATTTTACCAAACTCTCAATAACCAGTCTCATTTAGTTGTCATGTACTCATGCATGTTCATTACAGGATGTGCTTCTAAATCAAGAGCCAGTCGGTGAGAAACTGGCAATTGCATCTACCTATCAACCAAACCAATATTCTCTTCGAAAAAAAACCAAACCAATAATTACATTGGCAAAATATCTCCACTCATGCATTATAAGATGCTCTCTCGGGGGTGGCTGGACTGATCGGTATCTACCTTTACCTTTTCTTCTTTTCTTGGTAGTTTCGCTTCATCTTACATGAAAAACTGTGATCAGTGCACCCAGTGGCGGATCTACGTTCATCGTTGGGTGGGCTCAAGCCCGCCCGAGATTTGTATTATAAGTTTCCTGGTATATGCAAGGGGAGGTGAATTGACTGTTGGCAAACATGCTTTGCTTTCATCAAGCCAACCCCAGTTCGAGTCCCTCTTATGTGTTTTTCTTTGCAGGCTACATCCCACTCATATTTTATTTTACTTCTTCCTTTTGGCCTTTTTCTTTTTCTGTTTCTTCCACTCATATTTCTTACTTCTTCCTATTGTCTTCCACCATACGTAGGTTTAATTACTTTCTTATTTTCTTCTACTCATACCTATTAAATGATAGCTTTAATTACTTTTTCCTATTTTCTTCCACTCATACCTCTATTAAATAGGTTTAATTTTTTTTGTCGAAAATATTATTTCTCTCATTATGTTCTTCTAATAAAAAATGATTTTGCTGTGATCTATTTAATATTGGTTTCAATTGTGTCTCTGTTTTTGACAGCTCAATAAAATAGGTATAATATACTTTGGGTCCGGATCATGGGACACTATATTTTACACAATTTTTTACACACCTTGTGAGCCATTAGATTTTAAAACGCTCGATGGTTTGGATTTGTTGTTTGAATGATGTCAACACAACACCAAGTGATGTGGAAAATGACATGGATATATTTAATCAAAAAATTATAATTAAATTAAACTTTTCTTTATTAAAAAAAAATAAAATTAGAATTTAGAGAATCTGTTCTGATTAGAACTGTACACGATCAAACAAAAAAAGAAGGATAGCAGAAGAATAAGGACTCCAACGCCAAAAAGAAAATTGTCTTCTCCAACTCCAACTCTCATCTTCATCCTCTCAACTCCAGAGTACATGGAATGATTGAGGTATCGAGCATATGGATGGACAACATATCAGTCTGTCCTAGAAGAGCTTTGTGATAATATGGAACATGTGGTCCAAATGGCAACTGCAATCCGTACAACAGCATGAGTAAGATCGATTGCATATGCCTAGCCGGGTTTGAATCCAAGTCACCAACTGACTGGAACAAGGAAAATGGAGAAAAATGGGACATCAATGTTTCAAAAAGGAGAAGGGTTTGTGAAAGTGGAGCTGATCAAATTGCCAGATTCGTTTAGGGCACATGTCAATGTGAATGTGACTTTGAAGTTTGAAAGAGTGAGCATGAGTGTTGAGAAATTGCTCGTGCATGACGTATTGCTTGAATGAAGCAGCCGCACCCCAAATTCCTCCTTCATCTATATACATCATTTCAGCATCCAAATCTCATGGCTTTTGGCGTCTTTCTTCTGCTGTTCTTTTTTTTTTTCTTTTGATGGTGTGTAGTTCTTATCAGAATAGTGTTTCCCCAAATTCTGATTTCGTTTTCTTTAATAAAGAAAAGTTTAATTTAATTATAATTTTTTGATTAAATATATCCATGTCATTTTCCACATCACTTGGTGTTGTGTTGACATCATTCAAATAACAAATCCAAACCATCGAGCGTTTTTAAATCTAAAGGCTCACAAGGTGTGTAAAAAATGGTGTAAAATATAGTGTCCCATGATCCGGACCCATATACTTTAGTTAAATATTGGTGTCGCAATAATTTCTCTTATCACTTTACCTGAGAAAAAAAAAATTCCAAGCCCACCCCACTCTTAAATCCTGGATCCGCCACTGAGTGCACCTACTCAGAGCCTTGTCCTCTTCTGCCCCTTCTTCATTTCACCAGCAATCAAACAACAACTGTTCCTGCTTTCTCCACCCGTTCATACACATACAATGTGTTCCTGCTTTTTCCACTTTACCTTTTCTTTTTCTCCTTTTCTTGGTAGTTTCGTTTCATCTTAATTATACGCCCTTAGACTTTACATTGACGTTGAAAGTTAGCAGGGAACTGTGATCAGTGTACCTATTTTTGAGAGCCTCTTCCCCTTCTGCTCCTTCTTCATTCCATCACCGAGCTGTGCATGAAATCAAACAAAAAGCAGATTCAATGGCCATCCAATTGAGAGCTTTTGCTTCTTCCTCATTATCTTCTGTTCCTTTTTCCACCGGTTCATACACACACGATGTGTTTCTGAGTTTTAGAGGTGAGGATACCCGCTCCGCTTTCACAGGTCATTTGTACTGGAATTTGCTTCAGAAGGGAATCAACACCTTCATAGATGATGAGCTTACAAGAGGAGAGGAAATATCACAAGCACTTCTCCAAGCCATTGAAAGATCAAAGCTCTCCCTCATTATCTTTTCCGAAAACTATGCATCCTCCAAGTGGTGTTTGGAGGAACTGATTCATATCCTTGGATGTAAAAGATCAAAGAACCAAATGGTTCGGCCGATCTTTTACAAAGTGGATCCCTCGGACGTAAGAAACTAACGAGGTAAATTTGGTGAGGCATTTGCACAGCATGAACGCAGGTTCCAAGAGGTGTCAAGATGGAGATCGAGCAACTCTTTCAGAAGCAGCAAATTTAGCCGGGTGGCATTTCTCGGGCACCGGGTATATCATGCACTTAATTTTACTCATTTTAATATAGCATAAGTTTTATGTTCTTCTATTGGTGTGTGATTATTATACAATACTGTTCTTTTCGAAGTAACAAGGTTTATTTTATTAAATGCTTCATTTGATTTTAAACGCAGATATGAATATGAATTTATTGATACAATTGTTGAAGAGATTTCCACACAAGTAAAAGAACCTACCAATAAGTTGTTGTGGTTGTTGAAGAGATTTCCACAAAAGAACCTACCAAGTTGAAGAGATTTCAAATACTTGAGACATTGTTTAAGAAAGAAATTTTTGGTTTAGTCACGTGGAAGCAATAAGTTAAAAAAAAATAATTATTTCCGTAAAACAATTTTCACAACTTGGCGATTAAATGTAAAATAATAAAATTCGGTTCGTAAATGAACCATGTGAGATTTACTCACCTCTAAATCCCGCCGCGTCTTCTCTAACAGCCAAAATCACAAAATCACAAATGATCGTTCAATGCAATTTCGTCAAGCACCTAATCACATACGATCTCAACTTAGCATACAAATCACAATTATACGAGGATCCAATAGTCGGATCCTCACGGATCGTCTTTTGAATAATCTTTTCACAATTATAAGATGATCCAACGGTCGGATCCTAACGGATCACCTTTTGAATCATCTTTTCACAGTTATACGATGATCCAACGGTCATATCCTCACGGATCCCCTTTAGATCATCCTCTCAAAATTATATGAAGATCCAACGGTTGGATCGTCCCAGATCGCCTTTAGAATCATCCTCACAAAATTAAACGATGATCCAACGGTCAGATAATCCTCTCAAAATTATATGAAGATCCAACGGTCGGATCCTCACAGATCGCCGTTAGGATCATCCTTTCAAAATTATTCAAAGATCCAACGGTTGGATCGTCCTGGATCGCTTGTAAAATCGTCCTCACAAAATTATACTATGATCCAACAGTCAGATCCTCACGGATCTCCTTTGGGATTGTCTTTTCACAATTATACGATGATTCAACGGTCGGATCATCACGAATCACCCTTAAGATCATCCTCTCAGAATTATATGAAGATCCAACGGTTGGAGCGTCCTGGATCGCTTTTATACGATCCAACAGTCGGATCCTCATCCGAGACCACACAAAGTCATTGAAACACTTCTACGATCAATATATCAAATCTACAAGTCGATTGGACAGCCTGATCCTCACGGATCAAAACCCATTTATGCCAATATATCGAAACTACATTTTGTAACAATCGAAACTACATATCGAAATCCACCACGTTCTCAACCCGAGATGCCGGAGTAGCCTATCTCCGGGCCAGATTGCTGGGTTGAAAGGAGAGAGAAGAATCAGAGAGAGAGTATCGAAGAATCAGAGAGAGAAGAGAAGTGAATAGAGTTTGGGTATTGGGTAAATTTTATGTACCCATGGGTAATACTCATACCCATCCGTTTCTATAATGGGTATTTTATAAAATACTCATACCCACCCAAACTTCATAAATGGGTACCCATACCCATATGGAATAAATACCCACGGGTACCCATACCCATGGGTTAAAATGCCATCCCTAATAAGGGCAAAGAACAAATAGGTATGAACAGACTTAAAAGGCTCACTGGTGTGAATTTATTCAAATTGTTAGCATGGGATGATGGCTGAGACTCTGTTTTCACTGGCAGTGACTCTGCTAAGAGCAAGTTCACCGGGCTTGTTCTTGCCCGAGCACCACGTCATTTGGTGACCCAAGTCACCAAAAAATCGAAATTGGACCTTCCACCAGGCATGGGCTCTTCAACAGTAATTGCCTTGGGTCACTAGCTCGGTCAACTTCGTGACTGAGCCCGTGACCTAGGGCGCCAGCGTGGCCCAAAATGGGAGAAGCGGACGGACGCGCCAAGGCAAGGAGGTGAGCGTCAGTTTCTTGTCTTCTAGCGGGGACAGCTGCAGGTCGCGTGGGTTACACGGTTTTGTCCATTAGCCATCATGTGCGTCAGTTTCTGGACCATTGGTTTTGAATATTTCCATTGATCCAACGGTGGCTGAATGTGTCCGAATGAAGATGAAAAAAAACAAATTAATTCATTCTTAACTCACCTCCTAGGCTCCTAGAGCAACAACGGTTACATTCTTTTTCTTTTTTTTTTTTTTTTTTTTTTTTTTGAGAATACAACGGTTACATTCTAAACGGTAATAATTAAAAAAAAAATTATAAAATTTTCTATAAATACCTCACTTCCTATTTTACCTCTCACACAAAAAAATTTCATTTTTACTTCCTCCAAATTTGTTGTTCCTCCTCCTTCTCATAGCTTTCAAAATGTTTATCAATACTATTTATTTACATCATACATTTCTCATTTTCTAAAAAAAAAATTAATAAAATATTCGATGAACAGTAACTGACTGGTGACCCTGACCCAACGGGTGGAAGCAAAGATCCAGTGGCAGTGAATAGTTTCCTGCCCTGGTGACCTGGTGACCCAACGGGTGAACTTGCTCTAAGAGGAACCCAAGCGGTCGAATGCTTGGTCAACGCCAAGTCAACGAGAAGAAGGTTCATTCCATTTCCATCTGAGCAATGGCAGCAACCCATTGAAACCCAGGAGCTCAATTTTGTTAATAGAAATACTAATGCCAATTTTGTTTAATGCAAAATGACAGGCGGGTCCATTGGAGTACACATCAAGAGGTCTATGATGCAGCCATTCGTACGGGTTCAGCCATTAGAAGTCGTGGTGTCAATCCTGTAAGTCACACCTCACTTATGAATTTATGTATTTACTGTGTCTGTGCGTAACATTTTTATGGAAGAAAAATGTGTTTTTAGTAAGATAGGTGTATGTGTTATAGAGTTGACATATAATAATGGTAGTGAGAATAGTAAATGTGAAATGGAAAAAGATTGCTTTTTTATATGTTTCAATGTTTGCAGGGAGATTGTTGTGGTATATATGGATCAAATTGCACCCAATGGATTATTGCAATGGAGGTAATAATACTCTTATTCATATATGTGCATATATTGCAAGACACTAGAATGAAGAAATGCTATGTTGACTGTTGAGAGCCCATTTTTGTGACTGGTTGAAGTATTGAACAACTGAATCTGATATTTGGGACTGAATCTTATTAGAAAGATTGCGACTTTTTAGCCTTATGCTTGTGTATTTTTTGTTTTTCTTTTTACAGGCCTGTAAGTCTGTAACAGCCATGCCATTACATATGTTCCACTTTACGACACCCTTGGTATGCTTGTTTCCTTTCCTAGAATTTTAAGTGCATGTATCATTTTCCAGTGGCAGCTAGTGAACTTCAATGAGGCAGAATAGCTCCTGTAACTTTTGGGTGCAATCCGGTGATTAATTTTCACCTGGTCCTGTGCCTATGTTTGGTCTATTGCACGGTTTCCAAGCATAAATGGACCTCATTTATATGTCAGAGGCAAATAAACTTGCAGAGAACATGTTTTGGTCATAGGGATTCAATAGTTTTGTCACTGAAAAGGGCAATACAAGTTCATTTTTATTTTGAATTTTGTAGCATTATCAATATGAAATTATTTCCTTATGCTTAAATGAAAATTGCAATCCTTATTCTGTTTCCATACATATATGCGGTGCCTGTTTAAAATGCTATTTTTGCAGACAAAAATTTAAATCATGTAGAATCCAATTTAGCGAGCAGTTACAGTTTATTGTAACATCTTCAAGACATCATTGATAAAAGTTGGGGGTGTACTGTAACCCTCAACTAGGGGAAATTTCATTTTGACAGAAGTTGGATCCATATTGGATCAAATTATGCTGAAAGCTTTGTGGTTGGCCATCAAATTACAGATTTTCTACCAACTAATTAAACCAAGGATACTAATACAATTTTGAGTAGAGTCAAGCTCTGAATGGTGCTTATTTGCCAATTTATTTTATAGTTCATATTTTTCCAAAGCAACTCTGTTGAAGTATTACCAATAGATGGTTAAGGATTATATTTTTTATAAAGTTTAGTTACTGAACCCAATTAACAATTTGACATTTCCCTGATGGCAATAATATTGACTACTGACATAAAATAAATTGTATTACAGTGTACAGAAGAAGATTCATATTTTTTGTTTCTCCCGTGGCCCATATATATGACCAAATATATGTGCCATTCTTGCTATGTTCTTTTTCTTTAGTTTCCTTATTAAACTTGATTGGTATTCTCTTCCTTACTTACCAACTTCAACATCTGCCAATGTGATTGCCGTTGGACTTGCAGGATGTCAGGTTTTTACTGGATGACCTTCAGGAGCTAAAGCCTACCTACACGGTAAAACAAATTCATCAATTTGAACTGTATACATGTATGTCCTTGAATTTCTTTGTTGTTAATATTTGGCTTAAATATTGTTTCCGAAGGTATTGCTAGTAAAGTTTCATCTGGTGGTGACCCTTTTCCAGTATGCATATAACTAGCATGTCTCACTAAGACCTCCTTTTTTGTTTGCATTAGTATTCCTACCATAAACTAATTAATATTTGTATGGCAGCAAGTTGGCGAATCTAGAGAAGGGTCTACCACAAGAAAAAGCGGCACCTCTCTTGGACAAGCTTGTGTTTAACAAGGTCAGTCATTCTATCCTTCACCTTTTCATTCTTGAAATATCTGGTTTTACATTTGAACAATGCATTACCTCTATTTTATGCGTTACATTCTAACAAACTGTGTTACTTGCGGTAGATATAAAAGCATTAGGAGGACGAGTTCGTATAATGTTGTCTGGTGCTGCGTCTTTGCGCAGACATGTGGAGGAATTTTTTAGGGTTACCAGCTGCAGCACTTTATCACAAGGATATGGTATGGTTGACTGCATATCATAATGAATATAACATATAATCGGTTAAATCATAGTAAAGATTCAGGAAATTATATGAGCACAAGTGTTCAACTCACTGTGCTTTCTCACCTTAATTCGTGGTATATATGTTTGACCTTTGAGATGTCGAGTATGGATGCTTTTGTACTCATTCAAATAACCTTTATTTTCTAAATCAGCTACCACAACACATCAGAAGCAGATATATATATGAAACGAAGAGAACTAGAGTTCATCAGTTTTTTAAATCTTGTAGGCCTTACTGAAAGCTGTGGTTGCTGTTTTACATCCATTGGCAATGTTTATCCTATGATTGGAACTGTGGGTGTCCCCTTGACAACTATTGAAGCCCAGCTTGAGTCGGTCCCAGAACAGGGATATGATGCACTTTCTAGTGTGCGACGTGGAGAGATTTGCCTAAGAGGAAAAACCTTGTTTTCTGGTTACCACAATCGACAAGATCTCACTGAAGAAGTTTATATTGATGGGTGGTTCCATACAGGTAAATGTCTAGAATACTAGAAATGAAGTACTTTCTTGGTTGATGCTCATTCTTTGGTTGGCGCCTTCAAAATGTTTGTTGATGATTAATTTTGAACGGATGGATCATAGGTGATATTGGAGAATGGCAGCCTAATGGAGCAATGAAAGTTATAGACAGGAAAAATAACATATTTATACTGTCTCAAGGTGAAAACGTTGCTGTGGAAAGCATTGAAAGCAAATACTTGCAATGCCCCCTTATCACATCGGTATGTCGCCAACTTCTGTATTCTACTTGTATGATGAATGACAGGACTTACCTTTATTTCATCAATAAATGAGTTTGTGTTCGTCTTTGTGCTACATTTGAATTTTGTGCTAGTGTCCTCCACTTTCTTTCATGTTTTCTGAAGTCACAGAGGGATATCTTAACATCGAAACTTCCTTCTTGTCTGCAGATTTGGGTTTATGGGAACAGCTTCGAGTAATTTCTTGTTGCTGTGGTTGTTCCTGACAGAAAGGCCTTGGAGGACTGGGCAGCTGAGCATCATCTGACTGATGACTGCAAATCATTGTGTCAAAACCTGAAGGCAAATACATTTTGGATGAGCTCAGTAGTACGGGTCAGAAACAACAAGTATGTGCTCCTTCCTGATTCACACTATGTTGCTGAAGTTTATTCATCTGACTTAAAAGACATTTATGTTGCAGCTTCGAGGGTTTGAGTTGTTAAAAGCAGTTCGTTTGGAACCAAACTCCTTTGACATCGATCTCATGACTCCAACTTTCAAACTGAGAAGACCGCAATTACTCAAATATTACAAGGTATGATTTTCTACTTGGATAAGAAAAGGTTGGAACTTTGATAAGTTAATCCGAAATATGTATGTTGAATTACATCATCCGCAGGACCGAGTTGAAAAACTTTATAGTGAAGCAAAGGGTGGAAAAGTATAAGAACAGAGCTGGAAGCAACTATTGGATCAATCTAGCTACATCACTTTCCCAAAATTTCGATTGCCTGTTCTTTTGTTTGATGAAAAACTACTTATGACTGTAAAGAATATCTCACAGGGATTCACCCATATTGACCTTTGTTCTAAGTTTGTGTATAAATTAAGATCTTTACTGAAGTGAAGTAAAGATTCTCTAGCTGGGATTTACCCAACAGGCAGCAGTGAACTAAATTTTCTAAAAGCATGGTATAAGTAATCAACAATAAAGTTAGTTTTTTAATTTAAGAATCGATAACTGAGCGAAGTATTTTTAAATCCACACCGAACTAAAATTAGATTTAGAAATAATAAAAAATAGGGTTTTTGTCCATTTACCCCATTTTTAGATATTTTTTACCCACTTACCTCATTAAGTTTTAATTCCCTCTTACCTAAAACACTCTAAGGATGTCTTCCTTAATACTCCATTAAGATTTTAAATTTTTTTTAATACCATTTTACCCTTACCCTTACCCTGGTAGTTTTGGGTTCACAGCTATGTGGTAGACCCGTACATAAATGGCAAGCTATGCTAGATGGTTTTAGAAGAAATCTTCCTGAGGGCATTCAAGATATTCTCAAAGTAAGTTATGATGGACTGGAAAAAATAGTGAAAGAAGTTTTCCTCGACATTGCTTGTTTCTTCAAAGATTGGAAGACAAATGATGTGATACAGATATTAGAAGGTTGTGACCGCAACAACCCCACGCATAGTATTGAAGTTCTTGAAGAAAAGGCTCTCATATATGTTGATTGTGATGGTGGGATTTGCATGCATGATTTGCTAGAAGAGATGGGAAAAGATATAGCTCAGCAAGAGTCTACAGAGCCCGGTGAGCGAAGCAGATTGTGGCATCACAAGGATGTGCAGGAGGTTCTAACAGAAAACACGGTATGTAGTTCATATATGCTCAGATTTACATATATATATATATATACATGGAGTCAAGTCAGTGTGATTCTCTATGTGTGTAGTTTATTCCAATTCGACAACCAATATCCGAGTAATATGTATTATATGATTTTTTGTTGAATTCTTAAAGAAAGAATAAAACTCACAAAAACTTGCATTTTATTATATAAGTACTCATTTTGCTAATACGATTGCCTTTTTCATTCTAGGGAACAAGTAAAATTGAAGGAATAATGATAAAGATGCCTACAGCAGATAAGATACGCTTGAGTCCTAAATGCTTCAAAAACATGAGAAATCTTAAATTTTTTATAAACATCAACGGACGGTTTTGTGGAAGGATTGATTATTTTCCAAAGCAGTTGCAGTTTCTTGATTGGCCTGACTGTCCGCTGAAATTTTTGCCCTCCGATTTTAATATGAAGAATCTGGTTCAACTTAGTATGCCTTGCAGCCGCATCTCACGTTTTGGAAAAGAATTCAAGGTATTTATAAATTTTCAGGAGTTTACTTTATTAAAATCTTTACACTTTTACCAATTTTCCATTTGATTTTTTTCTTCTTCTTTGATATGACAGAGTATGGAAAATCTGAAATCTTTAAATTTGAAGGAATGTAAATTCCTAACACAATGTCCAGACCTGTCTGGAAGCCCAAACTTAGAGTTGCTGGATCTAAGTCGGTGTACAAGTTTAAAGAAGATTCACCCTTCGGTTGGATCCCTCCAAAAGCTTATTACGCTGAATCTTTGCGAGTGCTCTAACCTCGTGACGCTTCCTGAAAAAGTTAACTGGAGATCCCTCCGTGAGATTAATCTTGCCCTTTGTAGAAGGCTGAAGAGTTTTCCTGAAATTATGGGAGAGATGAAATACATGACGGATTTGGATTTATCGGACGTTGGCATCAAAGCATTGCCTTCATCCATTGGATATCTAATTAACCTTCGAACGTTGACTTTAAGTAATTGTAAAAACCTCACAGATCTACCTTGCAGCATCTATGAATTGCAAAATCTGTGGGACTTTAGTTTGTCTGAGTGCCCAAAACTGGTAACATTCCCAAATAAGGAGGACTCTGAAGTGCTTCCAACTTACTCAAAGGTTTCACATGACAACCGTGACTCTTTATCGAAAAGAAAGAGACGGAGTGAGGGTGAATTCAATTTATCGAAAAGAAAGAGACTGAGTGATGAAGGCAGTTCATTGGAGCCAGAGCCAGACACTGAATTCAATTTTTCGCTTCCTTGGCTAGATCGATTCCGTGCGAGGGGATGCAATTTGTCTAATATTGATTTCCTCCCGTCCCTTGATTCTGCATCCACTTTAGAGCAACTTGATTTAAGTGGAAGCCCCATTGTTATTCTTCCCGAATTCATCAACAAATTTGTCAACTTGATGGAACTCGAGTTGAGAGGCTGCACGAGGCTCGTAGAAATTCCAGAGCTTCCACCACGTATTAGCCGGTTGGATGTGAGTGATTGCGTATCATTGGAAAGAATTTCAAAGTTGTCAAACATTGTGAAGCGTAAAGAATCACAAATAATGATTGAGGAGATGGACTTGACTAATTGCTGGAGACTCTGTCAGAATTTGGTTCAGATGGCAAACAAGGATGATGATGATGAGGTGCACGCTGATCTCTTCTCTCGACTCCTATCTTCTCAGCTATTCGAATTCAGAATTACATTTCCAGTTCCAAGAAGCGAGGTTCCAAAGTGGTTCAGCAGTCAAATGGATTTCAAGGGGCATCTACGGTTTGAATTTTGGATTGAAACACTTGCAAATTTCAGATGGGAGAACACAGGATTGGCTGTCTGTGTTGCTGTTGATCCAGTTCTGAAATATATGTATACTAGTTTTGATGTATCTATTCGCATCAATGGACTATGTGTTTCAGAACCCGGAGGAGAGTGTGGCTGCACTGTTTATTCAGAAGAGTCGAATCATGTGTGGCTGCACTATGTTCCCTTCCTTGAAATGTGGCGACGAGTTGGTGATATGCGTCCATTGCCCCCTTTTAGGTGTCGAGTCGATATTGATCAATGTGAGGACTCTCTGTCCTCCATAAAAACCTGTGGTGTCCACCTTGTAATGCCACCCAATGAAGACGTTTGTATGAAGCTAATCCGTGCAGAGAACCTCTCCAATGAACTTTCTTTTGATGAAGTTGATCAAAGAAACAGACGTTTGTATAAAGTTGATCTTTCTGATGATGAAGTTGATCTTTCTGATGATGAAGTTGATCTTTCTGATGATGAAGTCGATCTTTCTGATGATGAAGTCGATCTTTCTGATGATGAAGTTGATCCGGTATCATTTCCTTTTGTGAAAATTTCCTCATTTCAAAGATGATAACTGACATTTGTAGCAAAGTGGAGGACTGACATCTGAACAAAAATGCTATTGCAGGACATCTAGGAGGACTGACTGACTGCAAAGAATTATACACTGATGCACAACTGGAAAACGGAAAGCTGTAAATATTACTGATGCAGCATAGCATTGTCTATGGACCAGTGTGACGAATACAGGTTTACATTTTCAAATTCTCCCTTCAAAATTGGTTTGTAATATCAACTCTTTGTTGGCATTCTCCATATGTGTGGATAGAGTTGAACTAGTTTACCAAGCCCGGTTCCATGTAACTAAAAAATGCAAAATTGCATCAGTGAAAGGAAGATTAAATTTGTAATTTAGAAGCTTGATCTAGTGCACTGAATCTACTTCGCTAACCTCATCGTGTCTGATTTGATATTTACTTGAAGGCATGATTTAAGGTGTGGAAATCAAGTCTATTCACATGCATTGTCCAATTAATGCAATGTAATTCCAATGATTTTTTTCTTTCATTTTATCAGTTTCTTGTTGCGTTACCACTTACCACTACATTATATTGAACTTGAGAACTATGTGTGTAAAATTTATGCATGCCTTAATTTGTTCCTGCAGGTAAATATAGTTTCCTCTGGTGGAACCATACACTGTTCCAATGCCAGCTCATCAGTTGAAATTTTGCATTTGCATGTTCTTTGGCAGTCCTATTCTAGGATACTGAAAGGTTTAAGTAACAAAAAGCTGGGATATCAGAAGAAAGGTCTTCCAAAAGACGAAGCACCGCCTTGCCTGCACAAGCTTGACTTTACAAAGGTCAGTAATTCTATCCTTCATCATTCCATTATTTGAAGTAGCTGGTTTTACATTCAACAATGTGCTGCTTTCTTTTTTTTTAAGAACACATACTACAAGAAATATAGAAAACTGAGAAAGTGGTGTCCCAATTGTCGTTTTTGTTTACTAATTTGCTTGCCTACATTTCAAAATATTAATCACTATCTACACAAAATGGATTTGTTGCTTCGAATATTATTTGTCCTTGTGGTCAAGTGTATTTTCAAAGCAACCAGCCCCTTCCAACTTTACCTTAGAAACCAAAAATTTTCCCTTCAGAAAAGCAGGTATTGGAAACTATGAGTAGAGGGAATTGCTTTAATGCTTTGTATGGATTACGATGGAACAAATGCATCTAATATTCACTTGTACTCTGTATATGGCCATATCAAAGATGCAGATGCTGTTTGTCATAATACGTCCTAATTGGACCTTTGTACTTGTATTGTAATAATGTGTTACTAGTCCTGAACTATGATCAAATTTAAGACTACTTAATTTCAATCAAGATTAACTTGTACTCTGTATATGGCCATAACAAAGATGCAGATGCTATTGGTCATATTAGGTCCTCATTGGACCTTTGTACTTGTATTGTAATAATGTGTTACTAGTCCTGAACTATGATAAAATCTAAGACTACTTAATTTCAATCAAGATTCTCAAAGAGAGGAAACTGAGTGATGATGGTGATTAGAGAGTTCTGAAGTATAATGAAACTCAGATCTCTAGCTACTTAATGAGTTAATGAAAATGATCTAAATTTGTTGAGAATTGAAGGACAATATTTTCGTGTGATTGAGCTCTTCTACAGATTATGTAAATTATGAAGAACATTGAGGTGCTTGTTGGTTTACATGAGGCAATAATTTTTCACTCCACCTGTAACCATAGACATGAACTAATTTTCCGCTAAAATAAAGAACTTTTTATGGGCTATTTATCCATTCTCTACATTGTTCTATTCCCGCATCCATTATTACCAGATGTGCATATGGCAAACAATTGGATTTTGATATGTTTTAACGTTTGCAGGGACATCAGTGTGGTATATATAAATCAAATTTCCGCATGTGGCTTATTGCAATGGAGCTAATACTGTATCTCTGAGTTTCAGAAATATGCATATCATGCAAGACACTTGAATGAAGAAGCTCTGTCGGTGAGTGTGAAAGTGGTTGGGAAGAAGGTACCACCATTTTCATTTGAGCAATAGCAACAACCCATTGAAACCCAGAGCTCAATGACTGGCAGGTTCAGCAATCAGAAACTGCGGTCTCAATCTTGAAAGTCAAGTCCCCAACCAAATTGGCTCCAATGGAGGTAATAATAATACTGTATTTCTTTTCTTTGTTTCATATTTGCTTTTCTTTGTTTCATATTTGAGCATATTATTCAAGACACCCGAATGGAGAAGAGGTATTGTTGAGAGCAGATTTTGTGACTGGTTGAAGTATTGAATAACTCAAACTGAATATATTGGGGCTGAATCTTACTCGAAAGAATGTGACCTTTTAGTCTTATGTTTAATGTTTGATGTTTACAGGCCTGTAACAGCCTTGCCATTACATATATTCTGAGTTTATGTCACCCTCAGTACGCTTCCTTTTCTTTTTCAATAATTCTTAGTGCATCATGCATGTATTACTTTCCAGTTACGGCTAGTGAACTTCAGTGGTGGTGCTTTCTTCTGAGTAAATGAAGGGAATTCCAAATGGTCTTGACTTTTACCTTTCCAAAATATACCAATTCACCGTCTTTTGTAAATCAAACTTAGTGGCTGGCTACTCAATGCTTGATAGTTGACTATCGAACTCCCGGCAACAACTTGAGTTTGGAAACTACTGAACAGTACCAAGTGTTTGAAAGCCAGCCACAACAAAAGTTCAGTAGCGAACCACCAAACTTGCCAAACAGTGTTTCAATTCTATAGGAGTTAACTTGTGGTGGGTCCAGGGAGAATATTGGACTCTGCATTTTCAGTTTCCCTTGAAATTTATTTGACCAACTTTTCTTGCTTATGTTGCAGGTGCTAATGCGGTTGAGTTCATCTCAACCATGCTGAAGTTTCAATAGCTTTTGTTCAAGAGAACAAAATCCCTGCAGTGAGTTATTTTCCAAACTATAATGTCATTATCATAACTAGATATATGTTGGAAGCCACTGATGTCTTATATTTTGGTACTAGAACCTTCATAATCCATCAATTTTGTTGTACTAAACATGATATAAATACAAAGACCAACATGCCTTGTATATTTTGACCCTTTGATTGTTATCTTGGTTTCTTCTTATTATGGCACTCCGTTTATATAAAAGTATTCCCCTCTCCTTTTTGTGTTTTCTAAGAACCTTAGGTGGTAATTCTTTCTGCAGATTTCTGCGCATGTAGAAAGTAGGTCATATACTATTTCCTTAGATACTCTAAATACGAGGTCCAAGTTGTTGGGATTGTATCTAAGGTATACATCCGTGTTGTTCAGCAATTGTCAGCTTCATAAATGTTTCTAGCACTCAAAGGCAGAAGAACTGGGGGTATCTTGCTTTTTGTGGGAGGAATTCATTCAGTTGGTAATCTCTTAACACTGTTTATCTCATATAAGTTCTTGTTTTCAGTAAAGGATTGCCCATTAACTAGAGCAATATAAAAATTCTATCATCTTTCATCTTCAGAGAAATTCAGATTGTGAAGTACCTCCAAAACATAGGACTGCTGTTGCACAATAATGTATACACGTGGAACAACTGGAGAACCAAAAGGCATAATTGTTGCTAAAGCAGCATTAAAGTCAGAGGTATTGTCAGCAGACCATATACTATTCCTAACAGAAACAACTTAACACAGTTAGATATTTCAATATTCTAGCTTTTTAAC
The DNA here is from genome assembly GCA_002564525.1 of Rosa multiflora. Lineage (NCBI taxonomy): Eukaryota > Viridiplantae > Streptophyta > Magnoliopsida > Rosales > Rosaceae > Rosa > Rosa multiflora. Next base: position 303,196 of record BDJD01000359.1, on the reverse strand, counting down.
ATATTCTATCTTCATGTTTCCGAATTAGTGCTTCTTCTGCCTCTTGAAAAAAATAAAAAATAGAGGCAGAATAGCTCCTGTAACTTGGCATGAGTTGTTTGGGGTGCAATCTGGTGATGGATTTGACCAGGTCATGTACCTATATTTGGTCTATTGGACAATTTTAAAGCATAGATGTACCTCATTTTATGTCAGAGGCAAATAAATTAG
>BDJD01000359.1:280794-301401 GCA_002564525.1 Rosa multiflora | reverse complement strand
ATAACTTAGCCAGCTCATCAGTTGAAATTTTGCATTTGCATTTTCATTGGCAGTAGTCTTATGACTACTGAAAGGTTTAAATAACAAGAAGTTGGGATATCTGAAGTAGTGTCTTCCAAAAGACGAAGCACAAGCTTGACTTTAAAAAGGTCAGTAATTCTGTCCTCCATCATTCCATTTTTTAAAATAACTGGTTTTACATTCAAACAATGTATTGCTTTCTTTTTTTAAGAAGAACTGGTACTACAATAAACATATAAAACTGAGACTGTTTGTGCTCCAATTGTGAAATTTGTTTACCAAATTACTTGCCTGCATCTCAGATTATCCATCACAATCTACACAAAATGGATTGGTTGCTTTGGATATATTGATCTGTCCTTTTGGTCAAGTATGTTTCTGAGGCAACCAGCCTCATCCAACTTTACCTCAGAAAACCAAAAACTTTCCCTTCAGATAAGCAGGTGTTGGAAACTATGAGTAGAGGTTTTGCTTTATTGCTATGGGTTAAAATAGAACATATGCTTATATCATTGGCCATAGCAGAGATGTAGATGGTATTAATTGGTCTCATAGCTAGGTCCTTATTGGACCTTTTTACTGGTACTGTAATAATGTATTACTAGTCCTGAACTATGATAAAATCTCAGACTACTTATTTCAATCAAGATTCACAAGAAGAGGAAACTGAGTGATGATGGTGAGTGAAGAGTTTTGAAGTATTATGACATCTTAGATCTGTAGCTACTTATTGAGTTAAGACCTTTGTCTATGAGTCAATGGGAACCAAAGTAATATCAGAGTTTGGGCTAGGACAAAAATTTGTTGAGAATTGAAGGACAATATTTTGGTGTGACTGAGCTGATCAATGTAGAGGTTAAGTAACTTAAGAAGGACACTGGGGTGCTTGTTGATCTACACATGGCAATAATTTTTAGTCCATCACCAATCCGTAGACATGAACTAATTTTTCTGTCAAACTACAGCACACTGTACGGGCTATCTATCCAGAGGTGATATTGGGGAATGGCAGCCTAATGGAGCAATGAAAGTTATAGACAGGAAAAAGAACATATTTAAACTGTCTCACGGTGAATACGTTGCTGTGGAAAGCATTGAAAGCAAATACTTGCAATGCCCCCTTATCACATCGGTATGTCACTAACTTTTGTATTCTACTTGTATGATGTATGACAGGACTTACCTTTATCATCAATAAATGAGTTTGTGTTCGTCTTTGTGCTACATTTGATTTTGCGCTAGTGTCCTCCACCTTCTTTCATGTTTTCTGAAGTTACAGACGGACATCTTAACATTTAAACTTTCATCTTGTCGGCAGATTTGGGTTTATGGGAACAGCTTCGAGTCATTTCTTGTTGCTGTGGTTGTTCCTGACAGAAAGGCCTTGGAGGACTGGGCAGCTGAGCATCATTTGACTGATGACTACAAATCATTGTGTCAAAACCTGAAGGCAAGAAAATACATTTTGGATGAGCTGAATAGTATGGGTCGGAAACAACAAGTATGTGCTCCTTCCTGATTCATGCTATGTTGCTTAAGTTTATTCATCTGACTTAAAAGACATTTATGTTGCAGCTTCGAGGGTTTGAGTTGTTAAAAGCAGTTCATTTGGAACCAAACCCCTTTGACATAGAGAGGGATCTCATGACTCCAACTTTCAAACTGAAAATACCGCAATTACTCAAATATTACAAGGTATGATTTTTCTACTTTGATAAAAAAAGGTTGGAACTTTGATAAGTTAATCCTAAATATGTATGTTGAATTATATCATCTGCAGGACCGATTGAAAAACTTTATAGTGAGGCAAATGGTGGAAGTATAAGAACAGAGCTGCAAGCAACTATTGGATAAATCTAGCTACATCACTTTCCCAAACTTTCAGTTGCCTGCTCTCTCGTTGATGAAAAACTACATGTGACTAAATGAGTATCTAGCTGGGATTTACTCGTATTGACCTTTGTTCTAAGTTTGTGTATAAATAAGTAAAGATCATATAAAATTTTCATATTTATTCTTTCATCCAAGATAAAATATTTCATGTTTATTCCAGAATTCGTGTTGGTTTCAAATTTCGTGCTTGCATTTAACGAGAAGGTGCAACTTTCAATTGATCAGTTCGGATGATGAAGCGATTAAAACCACACGTGAAGGGCCAACTGGCTCTCTCTCTCTCTGTCTCTCTTCTTTTCTTTGAGGACAACTTCCAAAATTTTCTGAAAGTGTGGCATAAGTAATCAACAATAAAGTTAGTTTTTTAATTTTAGAATCAGTAACTGAGCAAGTAATTTTAAATCCACATGGAACTAAAATTAGGTATAGAAATAATAAAATAAAACTACTTGTGCATGTTTTTGGAGACATTATTAACTAGTTTTTTAATTTTAGAATCAGTAACTGAGCAAGTAATTTTAAATCCACATGGAACTAAAATTAGGTATAGAAATAATAAAATAAAACTACTTGTGCATGTTTTTGGAGACATTATTAACTAGTTTTTTAATTTTAGAATCAGTAACTGAGCAAGTAATTTTAAATCCACATGGAACTAAAATTAGGTATAGAAATAATAAAATAAAACTACTTGTGCATGTTTTTGGAGACATTATTAACTAGTTTCTTGAAAAAGAAGAATGGAATGAGTCCTACTTCTGCAACCCATAATCCTTTTTAAAGGAAAAAACAAATGGTTCTGTTGATCGATGAAATTAGTGTAGTTTTCCAATTCAGTCCAAGAAACAATGCATGAAGTCAATTGCAGTTGCTTCCACCAGTTGATATACGTATATGTCGTCTCTCATTTTACCAAACTCTCAATAACCAGTCTCATTTAGTTGTCATGTACTCATGCATGTTCATTACAGGATGTGCTTCTAAATCAAGAGCCAGTCGGTGAGAAACTGGCAATTGCATCTACCTATCAACCAAACCAATATTCTCTTCGAAAAAAAACCAAACCAATAATTACATTGGCAAAATATCTCCACTCATGCATTATAAGACGCTCTCTCGGGGGTGGCTGGACTGATCGGTATCTACCTTTACCTTTTCTTCTTTTCTTGGTTGTTTCGCTTCATCTTACATGAAAAACTGTGATCAGTGCACCTACTCAGAGCCTTGTCCTCTTCTGCCCCTTCTTCATTTCACCAGCAATCAAACAACAACTGTTCCTGCTTTTTCCACCCGTTCATACACATACAATGTGTTCCTGCTTTTTCCACTTTACCTTTTCTTTTTCTCCTTTTCATGGTAGTTTCGTTTCATCTTAATTATACGCCCTTAGAATTTACATTGACGTTGAAAGTTAGCAGGGAACTGTGATCAGTGTACCTATTTTTGAGAGCCTCTTCCTCTTCCTCTTCTGCTCCTTCTTCATTCCATCACCGAGCTGTGCATGAAATCAAACAAAAAGCCAGATTCAATGGCCATCCAATTGAGAGCTTTTGCTTCTTCCTCATTATCTTCTGTTCCTTTTTCCACCGGTTCATACACACACGATGTGTTTCTGAGTTTCTCGGGCACCGGGTATATCATGCACTTAATTTTACTCATTTTAATATAGCATAAGTTTTATGTTCTTCTATTGGTGTGTGATTATTATAGAATACTGTTCTTTTCAAAGTAACAAGGTTTATTTTATTAAATGCATCATTTGATTTTAAACGCAGATATGAATATGAATTTATTGATACAATTGTTGAAGAGATTTCCACACAAGTAAAAGAGAACCTACCAATTTGGATATGCCAAAATGCCAAGTTGGGTTAGACTCTCGGGTACAACATATACTTGAAATGTCAAGTATATGTTAGGTGATGGCAGAAATGATGTACGCATGGTAGGTATCAGACATTTGTTCTGTGCGTTAGGGGATTGATCATGTAAGTTAAATCGAGTGTCACATCACATGCATGTATTGTGAATGCTACTGAGTTTATTTCTCAGGGAATTATGCATGCAAAGTAGAATCATAGAGAAAAAAAAAAAAAAAAGCAGAATCATAGCATATCATATTTTTATTAATTTTTCAGTCTGTTAATTGGAACTTGGAAGAAGTTAGAATCAGAAAACAGGTCGAATGGCCCGAAAAGAAAAATGGGTTAAAATTGAAAAAAGCATAAATGAAAACTGGCCCCTTTAGGTCTCGAACCTATGAGCTTCGCGTTATTAGCAACCAGCTGCGCTAATAGGCCAGTTGACAAGTTGGACAAGAATTATCTACAAGGGCAAATAGAGTGCAGTTGATTAAATCAGTTATATATAGTATGTTAATTTACAGCTTCCAAGTCTATGAGTGGCCGGTTTCATTGCTTCGGCGTTTGGAGATATGGTGTAGGAACTATTTATGGTCAGGTTCTATTGAAAGGCGGGGTGTCCCTCTTATTGCTTGGAAGAATTGTTGTTCACCGATGGAAGAGGGTGGCTTAGGCCTTAAGGCATTGCGGGTTCTAAATCACTCTCTTCTTCTCAAAAAAGCGTGGGATGTTTCATTTTCGGCGTCAGATGGTTGCTCTTTACTTCGAGCTCGCTTTTTTCGTGCGGGAGTATTGAGGAGATCGCATGCTCTATCTTCTATCTGGCCTGGGGTGAAACGTTTTTGGCCACTCATTAAGGAAAATGGCAGATGGTTAATTGGAAATGGGGAAGAAATCTTATTCTGGAGGGATAATTTTGTGGGGCGCCCATTATATGAATTGTTTGGTTTGCATGGTGGTGCAATGAATCAACTTGGCACTTTAGTTGCAGACTATATTTCTAATGGAGAGTGGACCTTCCCATCTTTACTTCAATTACACCTTCCAGGCTTGTGTAATTTCATTCAACAACATGTTCCACTCTCAATTAATGATCAAGCAGTGGACCAATGCATCTGGATGCCTTCTCATTCAGGTACACTTTCCGCACGTGAAGCTTATGGTTTTCTAAGGCCCCGATCTGCTGTTGCTAATTGGGGAAAACTAATTTGGACAAAGTTTATTCCTCCTCGTATGTCTTTACTAGTTTGGAAGGTGTTAAGTGGTCGTATATTATCGGATGACTTCCTTCAAAAGAGAGGGGTCTCTCTCGCACCTCGGTGTTATCTTTGTCACATTCAAGTGGAGTCTCTTGAGCATATTTTCCTCTCTCGCTCTTTTGCATCATCATTATGGCAACGCTTAGTGCATGTGTTTGAGCTCAGCATGGTTCATGATTCTCTTATGGAGAGGCTACAACGGGGCTTGGATCATAGTCGCAGTCCTCAATACGTGAGCTATGGCTCACCGCTTTTGTGGCTTTGTTATGGTGCATTTGGCATTTTCGAAACCGGGCTAAGTTTGATGGTGTGCAGGCCAACAAGAGTAATGCCTGGAGATTAATTAAAGGGCAGTTAGCTCCTCCAATAGAATTGGTTCTGGTTGCATGTACAATTCTGTTCAAGATCTTACTATTTTGAAGCAGTTCCCTGTCCCTTGCAAGCCCCGTAGGACTCCACGTATTATCGAGGTTAATTGGCATCCTCCACTTCTTGGTTGGGTAAAGATTAATACTGATGGTGCTTGGCGTAGCTCTTCTGGGCATGCGGGCTATGGTGGCATCTTTAGAGATTTCAGAGGTGGTATTATGGGTGCTTTTTGCTCTAATCTTCTTATTCCAAGTTCTGTGGCAGTGGAGATTATGGCTGTCATCAAGGCTATTGAGTTAGCTCGGGTCCAGGACTGGAAATTTATTTGGTTAGAAGTGGACTCGGCTCTTATCCTTTCATATATACCTTCATTCTCCTCACTTGGTACCTTGGCAGCTAAGAATTGAGTGGCATAATTGTTTGCATCGTATCTCTCAGATGCAATTTCGTTGTTCACACATCTATCGTGAGGGAAACCAAGCTGCAGATGCTCTTGCTAACATGGGTCTTTCTTCTACTGGTTTAACCTGGTGGGACATACCCCCAGATCTTATTCGTTCTCATTGTCGGAAGGACTCCTTGGGGTTGCCTAATTTTCGTGTTCGTTAGTTACGCTTTTTCTTGTACTTTGCATTTGCTTTCTCTTCCTTTGGTTCTCTTTGGAGGAGTTTTGGCTTTATGCTGTTTTCTTTGGAGGAGGTTTGGTTTTATGTCCCCTCCTCCCTTTGTTCCTTTCTTTTCTTTTAATCGAAATAATCTTCAATGGGGGATGAGCCGTCTAGGCTAATCCTCTGTTTAAAAAAAAAAAAATCTACAAGGGCAAATAGAGTTGGCATTTACACCCATTGGGTAACCCAATAATAGTTTGTGGGTAATACCCATCAAATAATTCGTGGGAATGGGTATTTACCCAACCCATTTCTAAACGGGTAAACCCATACCCACCCATTTACCCGTTTTGAATATGGGCAGGTTTTTTTTTTTTCCTATTTTCAATCTTTTCAGTTTTTTTTTCCTTTCCTTTTTTGACAAAAATAATTATTTTTTTATTCTTTTTATTTTCATAGTCAATTGAGTATTTCAAATACTTCAGACATTGTTTAAGAAATAAATTTTTGGTTTAGTCACGAGGAAGCAATAAGTTTAAAACAAATATTTATTTCCGTAAAACAATTTTCACAACTTGGCGATTAAATGTAAAATAATAAAATTCGGTTCGTAAACGAACCATGTGAGATTCACTAACCTCTAAATCCCGCTGCGTCTTCTCTAACAGCCAAAATCACAAAATCACAAATGATCGTTCAATGCAATTCAGTCAAGCACCTAATCACATACGATCTCAACTTAGCATACAAATCACAATTATACGATGATCCAATGGTCGGATCCTCACAGATCGCCTTTTGAATCATCTTTTCACAATTATACGATGATCCAACAGTCAGATCCTTAAGGATCGCCCTTAGGATCATCCTCTCAAAATTATATGAAGATCCAACAGTTGGATCTTCCCAGATCGCCTTTAGAATCATCCTCACAAAATTATACGATGATCCAACGGTCAGATCCTCACGGATCTCGCTTAGGATCATCCTGTCAAAATTATACGAAGATCCAACGGTCGGATCCTCACAGATCGCCCTTAGGATCATCCTTTCAAAATTATACGAAAATCCAAAGGTTGGATCGTCCTAGATCGCCTGTAGAATCGTCCCCACAAAATTATACTACGATCCAACAGTCGGATCCTCACAGATCTCCTTTTGGATCGTCTTTTCACAATTATACGATGATCTAACGGTCGGATCATCACGAATCGCCCTTAAGATCATTCTCTCATAATTATATGAAGATCCAACGGTTGAAGCGTCCTGGCATTGATCCCCTTTATACGATCCAACAGTCGGATCCTCTTCCGAGACCACACAAAGTCATTGGAACACTTCTACGATCAATATATCAAATCTACAAGTCGATCGGACAACCTGATCCTCACAGATCAAAACCCATTTATTCCAATATATCGAAACTACATTTCGTAACAATCGAAACTACATATCGAAATCCACCACGTTCTCAACCCGAGATGCCGGAGTAGCCGATCTCCGGCCAGATTGCTGGGTTGAAAGGAGAGAGGAGAATCAGAGAGAGAGCAGAGAAGAATCGGAGAGAGAAGAGAAGTGAATAGAGTTTGGGTATTGGGTAAATTTTATGTACCCATGGGTGATACTCATACCCACCCGTTTCTATAATGGGTATTTTATAAAATACCCATACCCACCAAAACTTCATAAATGGGTACCCATACCCATAAAAAAAAATACCCACGGGTACCCATACCCATGGGTTAAAATGCCATCCCTTAAGAGCAAAGAACAAATAGGTATGAACAGACTTAAAAGGCTCACTGGTGTGAATTTATTCAAATTGTTAGCATGGGATGATGGCGGAGACTCTGTTTTCACTGGCAGTGACTCTGCTAAGAGGAACCCAAGCGGTCGAATGCTTGGTCAACGCCAAGTCAACGAGAAGAAGGTTCATTCCATTTCCATCTGAGCAATGGCAGCAACCCATTGAAACCCAGGAGCTCAATTTTGTTAATAGAAATACTAATGCCAATTTTGTTTAATGCAAAATGACAGGCGGGTCCATTGGAGTACATATCAAGAGGTTTATGATGCAGCCATTCGTATGGGTTCAGCCATCAGAAGCCGTGGTGTCAATCCTGTAAGTCACACCTGTCCACTTATGAATTTATGTATTTAGTGTGTCTGTGTGTAACATTTTTATGGAAGAAAAATGTGTTCTTAGTAAGATAGGTGTATGTGTTATAGAGTTGACGTATAATAATGGTAGTGAGAATAGTAAATGTGAAATGGAAAAAAGATTGTTTTTTTATATGTTTCAATGTTTGCAGGGGGATCGTTGTGGTATATATGGATCAAATTGCTCCCAATGGATTATTGCAATGGAGGTAATAATACTCTTATTCATATATGTGCATATATTGCAAGACACTAGAATGAAGAAATGCTATGTTGACTGTTGAGAGCCCATTTTTGTGACTGGTTGAAGTATTGAACAACTGAATCTGATATTTGGGACTGAATCTTATTAGAAAGATTGCGACTTTTTAGCCTTATGCTTGTGTATTTTTTGTTTTTCTTTTTACAGGCCTGTAAATCTGTAACAGCCATGCCATTACATATGTTCCACTTTACGACACCCTTGGTATGCTTGTTTCCTTTCCTAGAATTTTAAGTGCACGTATCATTTTCTAGTGGCAGCTAGTGAACTTCAATGAGGCAGAATAGCTCCTGTAACTTGTCATGAGTTGTTTTGGGAGCAATCTGGTGATTAATATTCACCTGGTCCTGTACCTATGTTTGGTCTATTGCACTGTTTCCAAGCATAAATGGACCTCATTTATATGTCAGAGGCAAATAAACTTGCAGAGAACATGTTTTGGTCATAGGGATTCATTAGTTTTGTCACTGAAAAGGGCAATACAAGTTCATTTTTGTTTTGAATGTTGTAGCATTATCAATATGAAATTATTTCCTCATGCTTAAATGAAAATTGCAATCCTTATTCTGTTTCCATACATAAATGCGGTGTCTGTTTAAAATGCTATTTTTGCTGACAAAAATTTAAATCATGTAGAATCCAATTTAGCGAGCAGTTACAGTTTATTGTAACATCTTCAAGATGTGTTGCTATTGCCAAGACATCATTGATAAAAGTTGGGGGTCTACTGTAACCCTCAACTAGGGGAAATTTCATTTTGACAGAAGCTGGATCCATATTAGATCAAATTATGCTGAAAGCTTTGTGGTTGGACATCAAATTACAGATTTTCTACCAACTAATTAAACAAACCAGCCTCGTCCAACTTTACCTCAGAAAACCAAAAACTTCCCTTCAGATAAGCACGTGTTGGAAACTATGAGTAGAGGGTATTGCTTTATTGCTATGGGTTAACATAGAACATATGCATATAGTATTGGCCATAGCAGAGATGTAAATGGTATTGGTCTCATAGCTAGGTCCTTATTGGACCTTTTTACTGGTACTGTAATAATTTATTACTCCAGAACTATGATAAAATCTCAGGAGAGGAAACTGAGTGATGATGGTGATTAGAGAGTTCTGAAGTATTATGACATCTTAGATCTGTAGCTATTTATTGAGTTAAGGGAAGACCTTCCTCTATGAGTCAATGGGAACCAAAGTTATATCAGAGTTTGGGCTAGGACAAACTGAATTTGTTGAGAATTGAAGGACAATATTTTGGTGTGACTGAGCCGATCGATGTAGAGGTTAAGTAACCTATGAAGGACACTGAGGTGCTTGTTGATCTACACGTGGCAATAATTTTTAGTCCATCACCAACCCGTAGACATGAACTAATTGTGTCATCTCTGTGTTTTTATATGGGATTTGGTTGCATTGGGCAGCTGTCCAAGCCTTTAACTGTTGTAATTCTATATGGCAAAGAGTTTGATTTAATGGCAACCCTTCAGGCTAGAGGATTAGATGGTTCCAGGCTGCACAGGTGTTAAACTTGGAATCAAATTATAAAAACATGTTCAGGAGATGCCACTAATGCTATATTATGCTTGAGACTATTCTCAAGAGTGTTATCACTGATGAGTTTTCTGTTGGTGCATGTTACTTTGTGAGTACTATACTTGTGTGCATATACTCTGATATAGACAAATACCATTAACACATTAATATCAGTAATATGAAATTTAGTTCCATTTTGCTCAGTTATACTAGACCAATACTAACAGAAAAATCATGTTCTGCATACTCACACTCACAGAATTGAATATTCTCATTATTTTTCATGCACAGTCAGACATTATTCTGAGAAAATACACTCCATTAGTCTTGATCGATCTATGTTACCCACACTAATCGGCATTCCATAGTGATGATGGTTGGTAGGTTAGGGAATGATTCTTTCATGTAGTTAATACCAGGTGTCCTGAATTATTTTCAGAAGAGTCATACTAAAAAGAGCTATTCTTTTCACTTTATAGGATGGGTGATGCCATTACATCTAGCTATTTAAGGCCGAAGAACAGATGTAGTGAGGCTTTTGTTGATTAAACGATCGATGTTGCTGGAATCTGGTGTGTAATCTTCAGTATGATTGCATATGCTTCCCCTCTTTCAGCTATGGGTAAGACTTTTAAGACTACTTACGAAATGAGACTTGGCAGACCCCTCTACTTACTCTAGGATTGGATATGGTAATGAGACTTTCATCCCACTGTCAAATCAGTCAACTTGTTCTTTTGATTTGTTTTTGTTCTTATGCTTAGAGTAGCAATTGAATGAACTTGATATAATTTGAATTTGATTATAGCAATAAAGATACGGTTTATTTGATATGCTAATTGTTGATTGAGTTATGTAGAAGGTATATACATTACGTCTTAGATTGGTCCATACCCTTTTCCCTACTATGTACTAATGCTTTAATTATGTATTGGGGAGTATTTTTCTTTACAAAGTACTGATATTTTAGATTGATCTATATGCATTTAAATTTTCATAATGAAAATCAATGAAGATAATGTTTTCAACCCATAATTTTTTTTTGAACTTTCTATGTTTGTTTGCTTTTCATTATTCTCATTATGTTTCTGTTAAAATGCTACATTTCTGAATTGGCCATGGAAAGGAACCATCGTAAGGTTGCCTCCCCAAATTAAAACCGAAGAAATCGCAAAATGAAACGAGCCGAGGAGCTCAATCAAGGTTCAAAAGAACTAAGTATCAAAGGTTGTAGGACGAGTACACAACATGCCCTTCAAGAAAATGGAGAGAAACCGAGAATTTTGCATGCTAGATCGCCAACAAAAGACCGTCATGACATCAATTTTGTTGTAGTTGCATTTTTTAAATTTCCAGTGCTTTTCTTTGTTTTCCATTTAATGGAAGTTTTGGAATTAATATTTCATTCATTGCACCCTTTATTATTTATGGGTGGGCCACAATTTTTTTTTTAACATAATTAGTTAAAAAAATAAAATTATTTATATTGCAGTAATTCTGTAGCAAAATAGAAAATAACATTAACTAAAAAATAATAATTAATTTGGGCTAAATACTGTTTACCACCCTGTGGTATGGACCTCACATCAATTCAGTCCTTCAACTTTCAATTTCATCAAAAACACTCCCACACTATCATTTTCTCGTCCAATAGGTCCATCCGTTATGATTCCGTTAATTTATGCCGTTAGATGCTGACGTGGCGATCCAACTCAGCACAGGTGGGCCCCACATGGAAGTGAAATTCCTCAAATGACCCTGGCCAATCTGAAATGAAAAAATCCAAAATAAATCAATACTTTGCTTTTGTCACATCAATTCAGTCCTTCAACTTTCAATTTCATCAAAAACACTCCCACACTATCATTTTCTCGTCCAATAGGTCCATCCGTTATGATTCCGTTAATTTATGCCGTTAGATGCTGACGTGGCGATCCAACTCAGCACAGGTGGGCCCCACATGGAAGTGAAATTCCTAAAATGACCCTAGCCAATCTGAATGGATTAAATCCAAAATAAATCAAAACTTTGCTTTTGGGGAGATTCGAACCCACGCAAGTGGGTGTGAAAGTGAGCGCCCGAACTACCGGACCACATGCGTGGTTGTAATGAATTCCCACAACATTAATATATATTTATGTACCCAACTGGATATAGATTAAATCCAAAATAAATCAATACTTTGCTTTTAGGGAGATTCGAACCCACGCAAGTGAGTGTGAAAGTGAGATCCCCAACCACCAGACCACATGCGCGGTTGTAATATATTTCCACAACATTAATATATATTTATATACCCAACCGGATATGGATTAAATCCAAAATAAATCAAAACTTTGCTTTTGGGGAGATTCGAACCCACGCAAGTGGGTGTGAAAGTGAGCGCCCCAATCACCAGACAACATGCGTGGTTGTAATGAATTCCCACAACATTAAGATGTTCCCCTGGTCACTAGCTGACCAAGGATTATATGGTCAGTGACCGTCCGATTGAAATCGAACGGTTGACAGCTTTTATCTTTTAAAAAGTTAGAGAACTGTCAACCGTCCGATTTCAATCGGATGGTCACTGACCATATAATCCCTGGTCAGCTAGTGACCAGGTGAACGGGACCGTATATATTTATATACCCAACCGGATGTAGATTAAATCCAAAATAAATCAACACTTTGCGTTTGGGGAGACTCGAACCCACACAAGTGGGCGTGAAATGAAAGCCCCAACCACCGGATCACATGCATATTGTTGACATGCTCCAACAAAAATTAATATATATCTCTATTTTGGATTTAATCCATATCCGGTTGGGTATACAAATATATATTAATTTTGTGGATATACATTAGGCCCTTGCATGTGGTCCGGTGGTTGGGGCTTTTACTTTAAGACCCACTTGTGTGGGTTCGAGTCTCCCCAAACGCAAAGTGTTGATTTATTTTGGATTTAATCCATATCCGGTTGGGTATACAAATATATATTAATTTTGTGGATATACATTAGGCCCTTGCATGTGGTCCGGTGGTTGGGGCTTTTACTTTAACACCCACTTGTGTGGGTTCGAGTCTCCCCAAACGCAAAGTGTTGATTTATTTTGGATTTAATCCATATCCGGTTGGGTATACAAATATATATTAATTTTGTGGATATACATTAGGCCCTTGCATGTGGTCCGGTGGTTGGGGATTTTACTTTAACACCCACTTGTGTGGGTTCGAGTCTCCCCAAACGCAAAGTGTTGATTTATTTTGGATTTAATCCATATCCGGTTGGGTATATAAGTATATATTAATGTTGTGGGAATATAATACAACCACGCATGTGGTCCGGTGGTTGGGGCGCTCACTTTCACACCTACTTGCGTGGGTTTGAATCTCCCCAAAAGCAAAGTTTTGATTTATTTTAGATTTAATCTATATCCAGTTGGGTATATAAATATATATTAATGTTGTGGGAATATATTACAACCACGCATGTGGTCCGGTGGTTGGGGCGCTCACTTCGAATCTCCCCAATAGCAAAGTTTTGATTTATTTTGGATTTAATCCATATCCGGTTGGGTATATAAATATATATTAATGTTGTGGAAATATATTACAACCATGCATGTGGTCTGGTGGTTGGGGATCTCACTTTCACACCCACTTGCGTGGGTTCGAATTTCCCCAAAAGCAAAGTACTGATTTATTGGCCAGGGTCATTTTAGGAATTTCACTTCCATGTGGGGCCCACCTGTGCTGAGTTGGATCGCCACGTCAGCATCTAACGGCATAAATTAACGGAATCATAACGGATGGACCTATTGGACGAGAAAATGATAGTGTGGGGATGTTTTTGATGAAATTGAAAGTCGAGGGACTGAATTGATGTGAGGTCCATACCACAGGGTGGTAAACAGTATTTAGTCCAATTAATTTTGTCAAAAACAATTTTTATACATAATCCTATAATTAAATCCCTTCACTCAAAAAAATTATCCAAACAAGTCATTTGTATATTTCACCACTTATATCCCTTCACTTCAAGCTCCTGTGACCTCATAATCCCATCACTTTGGAACCTTCAAATCCCCTACCCAAACATTGCCGAAGGGTATAATAATCCGCAGAAGCTAGCCAAACTCTTTGGATGAAATGTGTTGGTTAGACTTGAACTAGTTACACTTGTATGAATTTGAAAAAATAATGTTTGCTGTATAAGATAAATCGATCTGTGTCTGATCGCAAAATAAGAGCTGTTTTCTTCAATTTTTTGTCCAATCTTTAAGTGCTTCATGTCCTTGTTGATGGTTGGAATGAGCTGTAACAATAGAACTATAATGTTTACTTGTGTTCATGCTAAGATAGATTTACAGCAATAGAACTGATAGTAGTTCTAACATGCCAACCTCCCAATTTCTGTTTCTAAACAAGCAACATCCAAATTAGCCTAATCCACCAAATGTACCCCTTTTGGTCCTGACTTGGACTCTTCAAAATTCTTCTAATTATGCTCCTCCATCAATCCATCATGAAGCCCATCACCTGTTCATAAATTCTGGTGAGACATTCTAGTAAAACTCTAATTCACTATTTAATGTTATGATGCGCAAGAATAAAAAATCACAGATGAATAACCTGCTAATGTTGTTATGGTCCTGAAAGCACAGCCCCAAAGATCAAATTAATGGCCCAGAACCCAGTAACCCAGACAATGGAATCCTTCACAATTCAGGTGACTGGAACTCACTCGGATTTAATTTTCGCTAACTTGCGATTGTTGCTGACGACTAAACCATTGACATCGGATCACACCAGACCTGAAGGCTGTCTTATGAGCAATAGAGAAGCTTAGAAAGGCGGTTCGCTTGAGTTGCTCAACCACCTCTTATCCCAGTGCTCATGACGAAGTAGCCGGAAAGGGGAGGTCTTGATTCAGGGACGGAGCCGACTTCAAGAAATAAGGGGAATCAGCAGAAGGCACTGAAGCTGAGGTTTAATCAGCTTGATTCGATCTCTCGTTTGGGTTCTATGCGGCTGCTAATTCGTATTTTTTTGTTTTTTTGTTTTTCCGGTTATATCCATTGTATATCGCGTGCAAGGTATGTGAGTGTAGTAAAATCAGTTTTATTAACCCAGACCTTTTTTTGTCCTAACAAATCTTAACATCGCGTGTATTGCACGCACCGTTAGAGACCCAAGGTGGGTGGAAGAATCTTCGAAGTCTGACTGATGTTTTTATATTTTAAATCGCGACACATTCACACACGTTGAAATGTAAGGAAAAAAGCAAGTGGTTCCTCACTTTCAATGCACACTATTCCACCAGCTATTTGGCATTTTCTGGGGAACCAACCAATCTTCTCTATCTGGGCTGTTTCTCAGCTCCTCTGCATCATCGAAAAAACCTCTCTTGAGAGATGGAGAGAAGAAAAAAGTGAGAGAGAGATTAGTTGAGGGAAAGTCAGAATCTGAGCCTGGACTGTTTACTTGAACACGTAAGTCCAGTGGTGGATCCAGGATTCAATTGTTGTCTAGGCTAATTAGAAGTGCACAATTATTATTATAATTATTTTTTTTTTTAGGTCTGGAACCCAGTGGGAAGCTCATCCTCACTCCTAGACCTGTAAATGGACCGGATCGACCTAAATCCAAATCCATTTACTTAAAAAAAAATTCGACCTAAAAAAAATTGATCTAAATCTCGCACAGTAGCTACTATTTAACTGAAATTTTCCTAGATCACGTTCAAGAGAACTAACATCAAAACTTTCTGCTCTCTCAATTCTTTCATTATGACACTCTTCTAGTGGAATAGATGAAGAAGGGTTTAAAGGGACATCATTAACAGAATTCTCAGTCACATTTCGATTCCCACTCCCACTCCCACTTCTAATCTCATCGATCGACACTATCACTTGATGGAGTACCACTTGTAAACCATGACAAAAGATTTTTGTACCTCTTGGATTTCTGGTGATCTGTCATTATATTCAATACCTATAATATTATATAGATACCACCATTAGAATTATATATATATATATACAGATCCTATCCAGAGCGAGGCATCGCTTTGAAATTTCAGAGCGAGGTTAGGGTTTAGGGTCACTTTTCGGTCGCATATCCACATCTCAACCGTTCAGTTTCTAGGTACTAATGTATAGATCATCTCTGCAAAATTTCAGCCAAATTGATGGTCGTTAAGGCATTGATAACTGCCTTAAAGCTAGTACGGTTCAGGTTGGACAGATTCAGTTCGTCCATTGGTTTAAGCGAGTTAGATACCTTAAAGACCATCAATTTCGTTGAAATTTTGCAGAGATGATCTATACATTAGTACCTAGAAACTGAACGGTTGAGATGTGGATATGCGACCGAAAAGTGACCCTAAACCCTAACCTCGCTCTGAAATTTCAAAGCGATGCCTCGCTCTGGATAGGATCTGTATATATATATATGTATGTATGTAACTGATAAGAACATATCTTTATTATTACTTAGAATAGAGGTGTTGTTAATAGGGGTCCAGTTCCTGGGACAAGAATATAAAGTTAGTAACACGAACCAGATGGAAAGGGCATCAATAGCAATCTCGGTATTATGCATAAACCCAAATGCTATCACCAAAACTCTCAAATAAAGATTCTCCAATCTGCAACACAAAATGCACATCTTTAAATAAAAAATAATCACAACATAATCAGAAGCCAAAGAAAGCATCAAGAAATCCCAAATCCCAATAAAAGCTCATTCACTTATTGTTACTTTATTATTATTATTATTATTTTTTAGCCAGTAATTTATCATCAAAGACATCAGTCGCTAATTCTAACTAAAAATACAATCATCATAGGCTCATAGCCTCATAAGCTATCCACCGACTGACCGACCATGATCAATATCCTTAGCTAACATGGAATCTCTCTCTCTCTCCCCCAATCCTCAACTTATACAGAAAAGCCCAACTCATAATTAGTCAATTACATCCGCCATTGGTAGCAAATAGAATCGGCGAAAGGAGATCTGATATTTCTTTGAGAAAACCCTATTGGGAAAAAATAGAGCAGGAAGAAGAACTGAAGAACATAGATGTATCAAAAATTCAAAACAGGGGAGATCGATAGAGCTTCATACCTCGTTTACAAGAAGGCGAAAGGTAGTGTCACTGTGTGAGGCTGTAAGCTGCTGTCAGTGCTGTGCGAGATTGGGAATACACACGACTTTGATGAATAATATTTTTTTTCTTTGGGCTGGTATATGCCTAAGGGTTTTTAGCCCAAAATCTTATCTAGGCTTGAGCCCATATAGCCTTCTAAGTCCGTCCGCCCGTCGTAACAAGAGCTAGTCTTATACTTGGATCAATCACCTTTCCATCAAGTCACAAATCTTCATGTCATCCCCCTGTTCCTGTTTCATTGTCCGCCATATATGGATCTTGGGAACCAAAAGAAGAAGAGAAAATATAATCAAACTACCCAGTATGGAAGAAGGTTAATTAGCAATTCTCCGCCCCTAAAAAGAAGAAGGTTACTCAGTATGGATTCTGTTTCTTCTTCCTCCAATTCATTGACATATGATGTGTTCTTGAGTATTAGAAGTGAGGATAGAGGCAGCAAATTCGCACGCAAATTACACAGAAATCTAGTTGGGAAGGGGATGAACACCTTCAATCATCGCATTCAGGATGCAGAGGGACAGGCAAAAGCAATTGAAGAATCAACTAGTTTTATTGTCCTGCTCTCTGAAAAGTATGCTTACTCGGGGAGTTGGTTAGATGAACTTGTTCATATCTTGAGTGCAAGAAATCTAAGCAACTAACTGGTTTGGCCAATTTTTTACAAGGTAGACCCCTTCGAGGTAGAACACCAGATAGGAAGGCATTCCATCATGGATGGTATGTATTTGCTGCTGGCACAAGTTGCGGTACATCATGCTCAAGGCATTCCATTAGCTTTGGTGGTTTTAGGTTCATGTCTGTATGATGAAAGTTGGTATGATTGGACAGATGTATTAGATGATTTAAAAAGAGTAGTTGATCGTAAACAAGTTACTCAAGAAATTCTCAAAATATGTTATAATGCATTAGAAGATTCGGTGAAAGAAGTTTTCCTTCAAATTGCATGTTCTTTTGATGGACAAAAACAGATAAATCTGATGAAGGAACTAGCACATTTTGTCCCTAATCTTATGCATGATATCCAAGTTCTGACAGAGAAGGCCTTCATAAATATTGGAGCAAGTCATGTGCCCATCACGCATGAATTGCTAAAAGAAATGGCTACAGAGTTAGTCAGACAATTTTTATACATAATCCAATAATTAAATCTCTTCACTCAAAAAAATTATCCAAACAAGTCATTTGTATATTTCACCACTTATATCCCTTCACTTCAAGCTCCTGTGACCTCATAATCCCATCACCTTGGAACCTTCAAATCCCCTACACAAACATTGCCGAAGGGTATAATAATCCGCAGAAGCTAGCCAAACTTGTTGGATGAAATGTGTTGGATAGACTTGAACTAGTTTCACTTGTATGAATTTAAAAAAATAATGTTTGCTTTAGAAGACAAATCGATCTGTGTCTGATCGCAAAACAAGAGCTGCTTTCTTCAATTTTTCGTCCAATCTTTAAGCGCTTCATGTCCTTGTTGATGGTAGGAATGAGCTGTAACAATAGATCTGTAATGTTTACTTGTGTTCATGCTAACATAGATTTACAGCAATAGAACTTATAGTAGTTCTAACATGCCAACCTCCCAATTTCTGTTTCTAAATGAGCGACATCCAAATTAGCCTAATCCACCAAATGTACCCCTTTTGGTCCTGACTTGTACTCTTCAAAATTCTTCTAATTATGCTCCTCCATCAATCCATCATGAAGCCCATCACCTGTTCATAAATTCTGGTGAGACATTCTGGTAAAACTCTAATTCACTATTCAATGTTATGATGCGCAGGAATAAAAAATCATAGATGAATAACCTGCTAATGTTGTTATGGTCCTGAAAGCACAGCCCTAAAGATCAAATGGCTCAGAACCCAGTAACCCAGACAATGGAATCCTTCACAATTCAGGTGACTGGAACTCACTCGGATTTAACTTTCGCTAACTTCCGATTGTTGCTGACGACTAAACCATTGACATCGGATCACACCGGACCGAAAGGCTGTCTTATAAGCAATAGAGAAGCCTAGAAAGGCGGTTCGCTTGAGTTGCTCAACCACCCCTTAGCCCAGTGCTCATGATGAAGTAGCCGGAAAGGGGAGGTCTTGATTCAGGGACGGAGCCGACTTCAAGAAACAAGGGGAATCGGCAGAAGGCACCGAAGCTGAGGTTTAATCAGCCTGATTCGATCTCTCGTTTGGGTTCTATGCGGCTGCTGATTCGTATGTTTTTGTTTTTTTGTTTTTTCAAGTTATATCCATTGTATATCGCATGCAAGGTATGTGAGTGTAGTAAAATCAGTTTTATTGACCTAGACCTTTTTTTGGCCTAACAAATCATAACAGCGCGTGTATTGCATGCACCGTTAGAGACCCCAGGTGGTTGGAAGAATCTTCGGAGTCTGACTGATGTTTTTATTATTTTAAATTGTGCCACATTCACGCACGTTGAAAAGTAAGGAAAAAAGGAAGGTGGTTCCTCACTTTCAATGCACACTATTCCACCCGCTATTTGGCATTTTCTGGGGAACCAACCAATCTTCTCTATCTGGGCTGTTTCTCAGCTCCTCTGCATCATCGAAAAAACCTCTCTTGAGAGATGGAGAGAAGAAAAAAGTGAGAGAGAGATTAGTTGCGGGAAAGTCAGAATCTGAGCCTGGACTGCTTACTTGAACACGTAAGTCCAGTGGTGGATTCAAGATCCAATTGTTGTCTAGGCTAATTAGAAGTGCACAATTATTATTATAAGTTTTATTTTGAGGTTTGGAACCAAGTGGGAGGCTCATCCTAACGCCTAGACCTGTAAATGGACCGGATTTGAATCAGATCGACCTAAATCCAAATCCATTTACTTAAAAAAAAAATTCGACCAAAAAAAAAATTGATCTAAATCTCGCACAGTAGCTACTAGTTAACTTAAATTTTCCTGGATCATGTTCAAGAGAACTAACATCAAAACTTTCTGCTCTCTCAATTCTTTCATTATGACACTCTTCTAGTGGAATAGATGAAGAAGGGTTTAAAGGGACATCATTAATATAATTCTCAGTCACATTTCTATTCCCACTCCTACTCCCACTTCTAATCTCATCGACACTATCACTTGATGGAGTATCACTTGTAAACCATGACAAAAGATTTTTGTACCTCTTGGATTTCTGGTGATCTGTCATTATATTCAATACCTATAATATTATATAGATACCACCATTAGAATTTTATATATACACACACACACATATATATATATATATATATATGTATGTATATATATGTATATTTCAGACATAATTAACACAACTACAACTAATTATACATTACTATTAGTTACTAAATAGCAGCAGACTTTAATGTCTAATGGATTTAATATGTGCCTCCTTAACATATATATAATTCTAATGGGTTTGTGAACACTCACTGTTTAAATAAGACAGGCTAAAGAATATAAAGTTAGTAACACTAACCAGATGGAAAGGGCATCAACA
>BDJD01000359.1:229056-249621 GCA_002564525.1 Rosa multiflora | reverse complement strand
CTGATAAACACTCTGGGTACAGCCACAAAATCAAACAAACACACTCCTCTCCATGGAATTCTTGTCTTCGTATGTGGAATCAAAGGGTCTTCCCTTGAAGCAAGGGATTGTAATTAAGGGATATTATCTATCTCGAATGGGTCCGAACTTAACATAATAAAACTCTATTTCCGTTAATGAAATAGAGTGAGATTGTGTTGAGTATATTTATTTATTATTTTTGCTCAACAGCTACTATTGCAATTTCCCATTTGCTCAAACTACTCCTTTAATCAACATTTAAATGACATAATTTTCACGTGACTTCATCATAATCATATTAGTTTGTCAAAAATCACCATCCCTGGTTCAATGAATCAATTTGATTGTCAATTTTTATTTTCCAAATGTATTTTGAGCTGCAGCACTGCTGGAATTATCTTCTTTGATTTTGTCTATGCTTCCTTTTCTTTCATTTCTTTGGTTTTTCTGCTCATCTTGGTCACCAAAGTTTACAAGAAAAGAAAAGATTGTACCAATCTTAATTCCTTACAGTTTTGGCATATCATTTCTTTTATTTTCACTTTAGTTCTTTAGCTCAAATGATGTAGCAGCCTACTCAAATTTAGTCAAAGTCCAATCTCTCAGTCAAAGTTCAATCTCTTGCTGTTCAACCTGATCATGACATTTTCCTTGCTGATAGTCTTTCATTGTGTATGATGTGTTTGATAATACCTCTGTGTTATCACAGGCAAAACAAGCACTATGGAGAAACTGGAAGTTAATACAAAAACCAGAATTGAAGGACGTATTGAAGGACGGTTGAGATATCTCAAAAGCCAGAAAGAGAAACTCAAATCTTGCATTATATATGACTGATCTTCAGTGCTTTGTAAACTCGAAACAATTTTAAGGACATGAAACTTTGTCTTTTATTGTAAATTGTTTGCAACAACAAATCCCGCAGCAAAGCGCGGGTACCATTACTAGTTAAAATGATGTTCTGATGATGAAATTAGTGTGGTTTTCTCATTCAGTCCAAGAAACAACGCTTGAAGTCAATTGCAGTTGCTTTCACAAGTTGATATGCAAATGTGTCGTCTCTCATTTTACCAGACTCTCAATAAACCTATCTCACTTGTGGTTGTCAATTGTCATGCACTCTAAACAACCTTAAACAACTTTCTTTCTTCATTCTTGTACAGTTTTACCACTAAATCAAGAGCCAGTCGGTGACAAACTGGCAATTGCATCTACATATCAACCAAACCAATAATTCGGTTAGAAAAAAACCAAACCAGTAATTACGTTTCGCTTCATCTTACACGAAAAACTCTGAGAGCCTTGTCCTCTTCTGCCCCTTCTTCATTTCACCAGCAATCAAACAACAATTGTTCCTGCTTTTTCCACCCGTTCACACATACAATGTGTTCCTGCGCGCTTTTTCCACTTTACCTTATCTTCATCTCCTTTTCTTGGTAGTTTCGTTTCATCTTACACGCTCTTGACTTCACATTGGTGTTGATCGAAGCTACCAGGAAACTGTGATCAAGCAGCGTACCTATTTTGTAGCTGTGCTCCTTTCCTTTTCCTTCTCCTCTTCTGCTCCTTCTTCATTCCATCAGCGAGCTGAGCGTGAAATCAAACAAAAAGCTAGATTCGATGGCCACCCAATTGAGAGCTTCTTCTTCTCTCTCCTCTGCTTCTTCCACCGATTCCTGGAGACATGATGTGTTTCTGAGTTTCAGAGGTGAGTATACACGCTACAATTTTACAGGTCATTTGCACAGAAATTTGGTTCAAAGGGGGATCAACACTTTCATAGATGATGATGATCTTCCAAGAGGAGAGGAAATATCAGAAGCACTTCTCCAAGCCATTGAAGGATCAAAGCTCTCTCTCATTGTGTTTTCTGAAAACTATGCATCCTCAAAGTGGTGTTTGGATGAACTGGTTCATATCCTTGGATGTAGAAGATCAAAGAAACAAATGGTTCGGCCAATCTTTTACAAAGTGGATCCCTCGGACGTAAGACACCAAACAGGCACATTTAGTGAGGCACTTGCAGAGCATGAGCGCATATTCAAAGATGACAGAATAAACAAGGTGTTAAGATGGAGAACAGCTCTTTCAGAAGCAGCAAATTTATCTGGGTGGCATTTCTCGGGCAGGTATATCATGCACTTAATTTCACTTGTAGCAAATTTGTCTGGTTCTTTTATTGGTGTGTGATTATTATACAATACTATGCTCTGTTTCGAAGAAGCAAGGTTTTATTTTTATTAAATGTTTCATTTGATTTTAACATGACAGGCATGAATATGAATCTAAATTTATTGATAGAATCATTAAAGAGATTTCTGCACAAGTAATAAAACATACCCCTTTAAATGTGGCAAAGTTTCCAGTCGGGATAGAATCTCGTGTACAAGACATGCTTGAACTCTTAGATGTCGGGGAAAGTGATGTATGCATGGTAGGGATATGGGGAAGTGGTGGAATAGGGAAGACAACAATTGCTAAAGCTGTTTACAATTCAATTGCTAATAAGTTTGAAGATAGTTGCTTTTTGGAAAATGTTAGAGAACGTTCAGTGCCACATGAAGGTCTAGTCAACCTACAAAACAGTCTTCTTTCTGAGATTCTAGGGGGCAAAGAACTGAATGTAATCAATGTTGATAAAGGAATCAATTTGTTGCGTCAAAGGTTGAGAAATAAAAGGATTCTGTTAATTCTTGATGATGTGAATAAATCGGACCAGTTAGACACATTAGCCGGAGCACCTGATTGGTTTGGTCGTGGCAGCAGAATTATCGTCACAACAAGAGATAAGCGTTTGTTGACTGTTCACGAAGTCAAGCCTATATACAAAACCCGGGAACTAGATCATCACGAAGGTTGTGAGCTCTTCAGATCAATTGGCTTCAAGAATAAGAGAATTTTAGATGACAATGAGAAGCACTTAGTTAGCACTATTGTTAGATATGCCCAAGGCCTTCCGTTGGCCCTGGTAGTTTTGGGTTCGCATCTATGTGGTAGACCGGTACATAAATGGCAAGATATGCTAGATGGTTTTAAAAGAAATCTTCCCGAAGGCATTCAAGGTATTCTCAAAGTAAGTTATGATGGACTGGACAAAATAGTGAAAGAAGTTTTCCTCGACATTGCTTGTTTCTTCAAAGGTTGGAAGACAAATAGTGTGATACAGATACTAGAAGGTTGTGACCGCAACAACCCCACGCATAGTATTGAAGTTCTTAAAGAACAGGCTCTCATATATGTTGATCGTTATGGTGAGATTTGCATGCATGATTTGCTAGAAGAGATGGGAAAAGATATAGTTCAACAGGAGTCTACAGAGCCCGGCGAGCGAAGCAGATTGTGGCATCACAAGGATGTGCAGGTGGTTCTAACAGAAAACACGGTATGTAGTTCATATATGCTCAGATTTACATATATACATGGAGTCAGATCAGTGTGATTCTCCATGTGGGTAGTTTATTCCAATTCGACAACCAATATCCGGGTAATATGTATTATATGATTTTCTGTTGAATTCTTAAAGAAAGAATAAAACTCACAAAAACTTGCATTTTATTATATAAGTACTCATTTTGCTAATACGATTGCCTTTTTCATACTAGGGAACAAGTAAAATTGAAGGTATAATGATAAAGATGCCTACAGCAGATAAGATACGGTTGAGTCCTAAATGCTTAAAAAACATGAGAAATCTTAAATTTTTTATAAACGTCAACGGACGGTTTTGTGGAAGGATTGATTATTTTCCGAACCAGTTGCGGTTTCTTGATTGGCCTGACTGTCCGCTGGAATTTTTGCCCTCCGATTTTAATATGAAGAATCTGGTACAACTTAGTATGCTTTGCAGCCGCATCTCACGTTTTGGAAAAGAATTCAAGGTATTTATAAATTTTCAGGAGTTTACTTTATTAAAATCTTTACACCTTACCAATTTTCCATTTGATTTTTTCTTCTTCTTTGGTATGACAGAGCATGAAAAATCTGAAATCTTTAAATTTGAAGGAATGTAAATTCCTAGCACAAAGCCCAGACCTGTCTGAAAGCCCAAACTTAGAGTTGCTGGATCTAAGTTGGTGTACAAGTTTAAAGAAGATTCACCCTTCGGTTGGATCCCTCCAAAAGCTTATTACGCTGAATCTTCACGAGTGCTCTAACCTCGTGACGCGTCCTGAAAAAGTTAACTGGAGATCCCTCCGTGAGATTAATCTTGCCTTTTGTAGAAGGCTGAAGAGTTTTCCTGAAATTATGGGAGAGATGAAATACATGACATCCTTGAATTTATTTGACATTGGCATCAAAGCATTGCCTTCATCCATTGGATATCTAATTAACCTTGAAACGTTGAGGTTAAGTTGTTGTGATAACCTCACAGATCTACCTTGCAGCATTTATGAATTGCAAAAGTTAAAGAAGGTTTGTTTGTACCACTGCCGAAAACTGGTAACATTCCCAAATAAGGAGGACTCTGAAGTGCTTCCAACTTACACAAAGGTTTCACATGACAACCGTGACTCTTTATTGAAAAGAAAGAGACGGAGAGAAGGCAGTCCATTGGAGCCAGAGCCAGACACTGAATTCAATTCGGCGCTTCCTTGGCTACGTCACTTCATCGCGTATGGATGCAATTTGTCTAATATTGATGTCCTCGCGTCCCTTGATTGTGCATCCACTTTAGAGGAACTTGATTTAAGTGGAAGCCCCATTGTTATTCTTCCCGAATTCATCAACAAATTTGTCAACTTGAGGGAACTCAATTTGCGCGGCTGCACCAGGCTCGTAGAAATTCCAGAGCTTCCACCAAGGATTCGCCAGTTGGATGTGAGGGATTGCGTATCATTGGAAAGAATTTCGAAGTTGTCAAACATTGTGGAGCGTAAAGAATCACAAATAATGATTGAGGAGATGGACTTGACTAATTGCTGGAGACTCTGTCAGAATTTGGTTCAGATGGCAAACAAGGATGATGATGATGAGGTGCACGCTGATCTCTTCTCTCGACTCCTATCTTCTCAGCTATTCAAATTCACAATTACATTTCCAGTTCCAAGAAGCGAGGTTCCAAAGTGGTTCAGCTGTCAAATGGATTTCAAGGGGCATCGACTGTCTGTGTTTCAAGGGATTGAAACACTTGCAAATTTCAGATGGGAGAACACAGGATTGGCTGTCTGTGTTGCTGTTGATCCAAGTCTGCGATATATGTATACTGGGTTTGATGTATCTATTCACATCAATGAAGTATGTGTTTCAGTTCTCGGAGAAGAGTGTGGCTGCACTGTTTATTCAGAAGAGTCGAATCATGTGTGGCTGCACTATGTTCCCTTCCTTGAAATGTGGCCAGTTGGTGATATGCGTCCATTGCCCCCTTTTACATGTCGAATCGATATTGATCAACATGAGGACTCTCTGTCCTCCATAAAAAGCTGTGGTGTCCACCTTGTAATGCCACCCAATGAAGACGTTTGTATGAAGCTAATCTGAAAGTGAAAGGAAGATTAACTAAAAAATGCAAAATTGCATCAGTGAAAGGAAGATTAAATTTGTAATTTAGAAGCTTGATCTAGTGCACTAAATCTACTTCGCTAAACTCATCGATGAACTTGTAGATGTTTTCTCTTCTAATAGCCAATCTCACAAGGTCTTTCTAGTTTCTGAGTTTATAGCATCATTTTCTGAATTTATTTCCTCATTCAAGAAGTAAAGAGTTTAGATCATGATTGTTTCAATCGATCACAATGCCAAACTTATATTTACGGTGTCTGATTTGATATTTACTTGAAGGCATGATTTAAGATATGGAAATCAAGTCTATTCACATGCATTGTCCAATTAATGCAGTGTAATTGCAATGATTTTTTTCTTTCATTTTATCAGTTTCTTGTTCAGTTACCACTCACCACTACATTCCATTGAACTTGAGAAATATCTGTCCTTTGTTTTTGTTATTGCAAAATTTATGCATGCCTTAATTTGTTCCTGCAGGTAAATATAGTTTCCTCTGGTGGAACCATACACTGTTCCAATGCCAGCTCATCAGTTGAAATTTTGCATTTGCATGTTCATTGGCAGTCCTATTCTAGGATACTGAAAGGTTTAAATAACAAGAAGCTGGGATATCAGAAGAATGGTCTTCCAAAAGACGTAGCACCGCCTTGCCTGCACAAGCTTGACTTTACAAAGGTCAGTAATTCTATCCTTCATCATTCCATTATTTGAAGTAGCTGGTTTTACATTCAAACACTGTGTTGCTTTCTTTTTTTAAGAACACTCATTACAAGAAATATAGAAACTGAGAATGTGGTGTCCCAATTTTCGTATTTGTTTACTAATTTGCTTGCCTGCATCTCAAAATATCAATCACAATCTACACAAAATGGATTTGTTGCTTTGCATATTATTTGTCCTTGTGGTCAAGTGTATTTTCAAAGTAACCAGCCTCTTCCAACTTTACCTCAGAAACCAAAAATTTCCCTTCAGAAAAGCAGGTATTGGAAACTATGAGTAGAGGGAATTGCTTTGATGCTATGTATGGTTTACAATAGACCAAATGCATCTAATATGCACTTGTACTCTGTATATGGCATATCAAAGATGCAGATGCTTTTGGTCATAACAGGTCCTTACTGGACCTTTGTACTTATATTGTAATAATGTGTTACTAGTCCTGAACTATGATCAAATCTAAGACTACTTAATTTCAATCAAGATTCACTTGTACTCTGTATATGGCCATATCAAAGATGCAGATGCTATTGGTCATAATAGGTCCTTATTGGACCTTTGTACTTGTATTGTAATAATGTGTTACTAGTCCTGGACTGTGATCAAATCTAAGACTACTTAATTTCAATCAAGATTCTCAAAGAGAGGAAACTGAGTGATGATGGTGATTAGAGAGTTCTGAAGTATAATGAAACTCAGATCTCTAGCTACTTAATGAGTTAATGAAAATGATCTAAATTTGTTGAGAATTGAAGGACAATATTTTCGTGTGATTGAGCTCTTCTACAGATTATGTAAATTATGAAGAACATTGAGGTGCTTGTTGGTTTACATGAGGCAATAATTTTTCACTCCACCTGCAACCATAGACATGAACTAATTTTCTGCCAAAATAAAGCACATTTTATGGGCTATTTATCCATTCTCTACATTGTTCTATTCCCGCATCCATTATTACCAGATGTGCATACGGCAAACAATTGGATTTTGATATGTTTTAACGTTTGCAGGGACATCAGTGTGGTATATATAAATCAAATTTCCGCCGGTGGCTTATTGCAATGGAGGTAATACTGTATCTCTGAGTTTCAGATATATGCATATCGTGCAAGACACTTGAATGAAGAAGCTCTGTCGGTGAGTGTGAAAGTGGTTGGGAAGAAGGTACCACCATTTTCATTTGAGCAATAGCAACAACCCATTGAAACCCAGAGCTCAATGACTGGCAGGTTCAGCAATCAGAAACTGCGGTCTCAATCTTGAAAGTCAAGTCCCCAACCAAATTGGCTCCAATGGAGGTAATAATAATACTGTATTTCTTTTCTTTGTTTCATATTTGCTTTTCTTTGTTTCATATTTGAGCATATTATTCAAGACACCCGAATGGAGAAGAGGTATTGTTGAGAGCAGATTTTGTGACTGGTTGAAGTATTGAATAACTCAAACTGAATATATTGGGGCTGAATCTTACTAGAAAGAATGTGACCTTTTAGTCTTATGTTTAATGTTTGATGTTTACAGGCCTGTAACAGCCTTGCCATTACATATATTCCGAGTTTATGTCACCCTCAGTACGCTTCCTTTTCTTTTTCAATAATTCTTAGTGCATCATGCATGTATTACTTTCCAGTTACGGCTAGTGAACGTCAGTGGTGGTGCTTTCTTCTGAGTAAATGAAGGGAATTCCAAATGGTCTTGACTTTTACCTTTCCAAAATATACCAATTCACCTTCTTTTGTAAATCAAACTTAGTGGCTGGCTACTCAATGCTTGATAGTTGACTATCGAACTCTCGGCAACAACTTGAGTTTGGAAACTACTGAACAGTACCAAGTGTTTGAAAGCCAGCCACAACAAAAGTTCAGTAGCGAACCACCAAACTTGACAAACAGTGTTTCAATTCTATAGGAGTTAACTTGTGGTGGGTCCAGGGAGAATATTGGACTCTGCATTTTCAGTTTCCCTTGAAATTTATTTGACCAACTTTTCTTGCTTATGTTGCAGGTGCTAATGCGGTTGAGTTCATCTCAACCATGCTGAAGTTTCAATAGCTTTTGTTCAAGAGAACAAAATCCCTGCAGTGAGTTATTTTCCAAACTATAATGTCATTATCATAACTAGATATATGTTGGAAGCCACTGATGTCTTATATTTTGGTACTAGAACCTTCATAATCCATCAATTTTGTTGTACTAAACATGATATAAATACAAAGACCAACATGCCTTGTATATTTTGACCCTTTGATTGTTATCTTGGTTTCTTCCTATTATGGCACTCCGTTTATATAAAAGTATTCCCCTCTCCTTTTCGTGTTTTCTAAGATCCTTAGGTGGTAATTCTTTCTGCAGATTTCTGCGCATGTAGAAAGTAGGTCATATACTATTTCCTTAGATACTCTAAATACGGGGTCCAAGTTGTTGGGATTGTATCTAAGGTATACATCCGTGTTGTTCAGCAATTGTCAGCTTCATAAATGTTTCTAGCACTCAAAGGCAGAAGAACTGGGGGTATCTTGCTTTTCGTGGGAGGAATTCATTCAGTTGGTAATCTCTTAACACTGTTTAACTCATATAAGTTCTTGTTTTCAGTAAAGGATTGCCCATTAACTAGAGCAATATAAAAATTCTATCATCTTTCATCTTCAGATTGTGAAGTACCTCCAAAACATAGGACTGCTGTTGCACAATAATGTATACACGTGGAACAACTGGCGAACCAAAAGGCATAATTGTTGCTAATGCAGCATTAAATTCAGAGGTATTGTCAGCAGACCATATACTTTTCCTAACAGAAACAACTTAACACAGTTAGATATTTCAATATTCTGGCTTTTTAACATATTCTATCTTCATGTTTCCGAATTAGTGCTTCTTCTGCCTCTTGAAAAAAATAAAAAATAGAGGCAGAATAGCTCCTGTAACTTGGCATGAGTTGTTTGGGGTGCAATCTGGTGATGGATTTGACCAGGTCATGTACCTATATTTGGTCTATTGGACAATTTTAAAGCATAGATGTACCACATTTTATGTCAGAGGCAAATAAATTAGCAGAGAACATTTTGGTCATGAAGATTTAGTAGTTTTGTTACTGAAAAGGCCAATACAAGACTATTTTCGTTTCGAATTTTGTAGCATTATCAATATGAAATTATTTCGTCATTCTCAAATGAAATTATTGATCCTTAGTATGTTTCATACATATATGCTCTGCCCGTTTAAAATGCTAGTTTTGCCAAGACAAAAGTTTAAATCATGTGGATGCAACCCAATTTAGCGAGCAGTTATAATTTATTGTAACATCTTCAAGATTTGATGTTTTTGCCAAGACAACATGTGAGGACGTCATTCTCCAAGATGGTTTTGTCTAGGGATAAAAAATTTCACTTGGCAACAAGTTTGTTAGACCAATTGGTTGCTTTCTATTTGGTGATGTTAGTGGTGTTAACTGTGTCAGTATGATTAAAGTTGGGGGTTGTACCGTCCCTCAACTAGGGGAAATTTATACTTCCATTTTGGCAGAACTTGGATCCCATATTAGATCAAATTATGCTGAAATCTTTGTGGTTGACCACCAAATTACAGATTTTCTACCAACTAATTAATCTAAGGGTACTAATAGTCTAATACAATTTTGAGTAAAGTCATCCTGTGAAAGCAGATTTATTTTATAGTTTATATTTTTTTTCCAAAGTAACTTCATTGAAGTATTACCAATACTTGGTTATACAGCTGAATATGAATTTGTGTTTGTTGGTATCGTTTCCTTATTTTGTAAAAATTTCCTCATTTTTGCTTCAGTAGTTTCAAAGATAATAACAGACATTTGTAGCAAAACAGAGGACTGACATTCGAACAATTATGCTATTGCAGGACTAATGGAAAGTTATCATCCCAAACAGTGGACTGACTGCAAAGGATGTAAACTGATGCACTACTGGAGAATGAAAAGCTGTAATTAGTACTAATGCAGCAATGTTAGTAAAGCATTGTCTATGGATCAATGTGACAAATAAGGTTACAGTTCAGATTCTCCCTCATTTTTGATATCTTTGGAGTTTCAAAGTTAGTTTGTAATAAATAATATCAACTCTCTTTGGCATTCTCCATTTGTGTGGATATAGTTGTTGAACTAGTTTTCCAAGCCTGGTTCAATGTAACTAATAAATGAAAATTTGCATTATGGAAAATACTGGTGCACAACTGGAGAATGAAAAGCTGTAATTAGTACTAATGCAGCAATGTTAGTAAAGCATTGTCTATGGATCAATGTGACAAATAAGGTTACAGTTCAGATTCTCCCTCATTTTTGATATCTTTGGAGTTTCAAAGTTAGTTTGTAATAAATAATATCAACTCTCTTTGGCATTCTCCATTTGTGTGGATATAGTTGTTGAACTAGTTTTCCAAGCCTGGTTCAATGTAACTAATAAATGAAAAATTGCATTATGGAAGGTGGTACTAAATTTGTTTTCGAAGTTTGATCTAGTGTACTAGTCATATCTCACTAAATTATTTCAAGGTATTTCTATTTTCTGAGTTTATAGCATTGTTATCTAAAATTATTTTCTCATTCAAAAGTAAAAAGTTCAGATTATGATTGTGTCGATCGATCACCAAACATATATTTTTGGTGTCTGATATGGAATGATATTTACTTGATCGAAGGCATGATTTAAGAAAAGTGAAATCAAGTTTTTTCACATGCAGTTTCCAATTAGTTTTATGTAATTGCAATTATTTTGTTCTTTCATTTGATCAGTTTCTTGTTGAGTTACCACTACATTATATAATTCTGAGAAATATTTGCCCTTGTTTATTGTTATTCATGCCTAAATTTGTTCCTGCAGGTATTGAGTAGAGTTTCCTCCAGTGGAACCATACCCTGTTCCAATATGCAAATAACTTAGCCAGCTCATCAGTTGAAATTTTGCATTTGCATTTTCATTGGCAGTAGTCTTATGACTACTGAAAGGTTTAAATAACAAGAAGTTGGGATATCTGAAGTAGTGTCTTCCAAAAGACGAAGCACAAGCTTGACTTTAAAAAGGTCAGTAATTCTGTCCTCCATCATTCCATTTTTCGAAATAACTAGTTTTACATTCAAACAATGTATTGCTTTCTTTTTTTAAGAAGAACTGGTACTACAATAAACATATAAAACTGAGACTGTTTGTGCCCCAATTGTCAAATTTGTTTACCAAATTACTTGCCTGCATCTCAGATTATCCATCACAATCTACACAAAATGGATTGGTTGCTTTGGATATATTGATCTGTCCTTTTGGTCAAGTATGTTTCTGAGGCAACCAGCCTCATCCAACTTTACCTCAGAAAACCAAAAACTTTCCCTTCAGATAAGCAGGTGTTGGAAACTATGAGTAGAGGTTTTGCTTTATTGCTATGGGTTAAAATAGAACATATATATGCTTATATCATTGGCCATAGCAGAGATGTAGATGGTATTAATTGGTCTCATAGCTAGGTCCTTATTGGACCTTTTTACTGGTACTGTAATAATGCATTACTAGTCCTGAACTATGATAAAATCTCAGACTACTTATTTCAATCAAGATTCACAAGAAGAGGAAACTGAGTGATGATGGTGAGTGAAGAGTTCTGAAGTATTATGACATCTTAGATCTGTAGCTACTTATTGAGTTAAGACCTTTGTCTATGAGTCAATGGGAACCAAAGTTATATCTGAGTTTGGGCTAGGACAAAAATTTGTTGAGAATTGAAGGACAATATTTTGGTGTGACTGAGCTGATCAATGTAGGGGTTAAGTAACTTAAGAAGGACACTGGGGTGCTTGTTGATCTACACATGGCAATAATTTTTAGTCCATCACCAATCCGTAGACATGAACTAATTTTTCTGTCAAACTACAGCACACTGTACGGGCTATCTATCCAGAGGTGATATTGGGGAATGGCAGCCTAATGGAGCAATGAAAGTTATAGACAGGAAAAAGAACATATTTAAACTGTCTCACGGTGAATACGTTGCTGTGGAAAGCATTGAAAGCAAATACTTGCAATGCCCCCTTATCACATCGGTATGTCACTAACTTTTGTATTCTACTTGTATGATGAATGACAGGACTTACCTTTATTTCATCAATAAATGAGTTTGTGTTCGTCTTTGTGCTACATTTGATTTTGCGCTAGTGTCCTCCACCTTCTTTCATGTTTTCTGAAGTTACAGACGGACATCTTAACATTTAAACTTTCATCTTGTCGGCAGATTTGGGTTTATGGGAACAGCTTCGAGTCATTTCTTGTTGCTGTGGTTGTTCCTGACAGAAAGGCCTTGGAGGACTGGGCAGCTGAGCATCATTTGACTGATGACTACAAATCATTGTGTCAAAACCTGAAGGCAAGAAAATACATTTTGGATGAGCTGAATAGTATGGGTCGGAAACAACAAGTATGTGCTCCTTCCTGATTCATGCTATGTTGCTTAAGTTTATTCATCTGACTTAAAAGACATTTATGTTGCAGCTTCGAGGGTTTGAGTTGTTAAAAGCAGTTCATTTGGAACCAAACCCCTTTGACATAGAGAGGGATCTCATGACTCCAACTTTCAAACTGAAAAGACCGCAATTACTCAAATATTACAAGGTATGATTTTCTACTTAGATAAAAAAAGGTTGGAACTTTGATAAGTTAATCCTAAATATGTATGTTGAATTATATCATCTGCAGGACCGAGTTGAAAAACTTTATAGTGAGGCAAATGGTGGAAAAGTATAAGAACAGAGCTGCAAGCAACTATTGGATAAATCTAGCTACATCACTTTCCCAAACTTTCAGTTGCCTGCTCTCTCGTTGATGAAAAACTACATGTGACTAAATGAATATCTAGCTGGGATTTACTCGTATTGACCTTTGTTCTAAGTTTGTGTATAAATAAGTAAAGATCATATAAAATTTTCATATTTATTCTTTCATCCAAGATAAAATATTTCATGTTTATTCCAAAATTCGCGTTGGTTTCAAATTTCGTGCTTGCATTTAACGGGAAGGTGCAACTTTCAATTGATCTGTTCGGATGATGAAATTAGTGTGCTACTCACTCCTGAAGCGATTAAAACCAAATGTGAAGGGCCAACTGGTTGTCTCTCTCTCTCTCTTCTTTTCGTTGAGGACAACTTCCAAAATTTAAAGTCAAAATTAACAAAAGACTTGACAATCGTGAAGTTAGATCTACATAACCAATAGACAGCAGTGAACTTAATTTTCTGAAAGTGTGGCATAAGTAATCAACAATAAAGTTAGTTTTTTAATTTTAGAATCAGTAACTGAGCAAGTAATTTTAAATCCACATGGAACTAAAATTAGGTATAGAAATAATAAAAGATAAAACTACTTGTGTCATGTTTTTGGAGACATTATTAACTAGTTTCTTGAAAAAGAAGAATGGAATGAGTCCTACTTCTGCAACCCATAATCCTTTTTAAAGGAAAAACCAAATGGTTCTGATGATCGATGAAATTAGTGTAGTTTTCCAATTCAGTCCAAGAAACAATGCATGAAGTCAATTGCAGTTGCTTCCACCAGTTGATATACGTATATGTCGTCTCTCATTTTACCAAACTCTCAATAACCAGTCTCATTTAGTTGTCATGTACTCATGCATGTTCATTACAGGATGTGCTTCTAAATCAAGAGCCAGTCGGTGAGAGACTGGCAATTGCATCTACCTATCAACCAAACCAATATTCTCTTCGAAAAAAAACCAAACCAATTATTACATTGGCAAAATATCTCCACTCATGCATTATAAGATGCTCTCTCGGGGGTGGCTGGACTGATCGGTATCTACCTTTACCTTTTCTTCTTTTCTTGGTAGTTTCGCTTCGTCTTACATGAAAAACTGTGATCAGTGCACCTACTCAGAGCCTTGTCCTCTTCTGCCCCTTCTTCATTTCACCGGCAATCAAACAACAACTGTTCCTGCTTTTTCCACCCGTTCATACACATACAATGTGTTCCTGCTTTTTCCACTTTACCTTTTCTTTTTCTCCTTTTCTTGGTACTTTCGTTTCATCTTAACTATACGCCCTTAGACTTTACATTGACGTTGAAAGTTAGCAGGGAACTGTGATCAGTGTACCTATTTTTGAGAGCCTCTTCCTCTTCCTATTCTGCTCCTTTTTCACAACTTGGCGATTAAATGTAAAATAATAAAATTTGGTTCGTAAATGAACCATGTGAGATTTACTAACCTCTAAATCCCGCTGCGTCTTCTCTAACAGCCAAAATCACAAATGATCGTTCAATGCAATTCCGTCAAGCACCTAATCACATACGATCTCAACTTAGCATACAAATCACAATTATACGATGATCCAATGGTCGGGTCCTCACAGATCGCCTTTTGAATCATCTTTTCACAATTATACGATGATCCAACGGTCAGATCCTCAAGGATCATCCTCTCAAAATTATATGAAGATCCAACAGTTGGATCGTCCCAGATCGCCTTTAGAATCATCCTCACAAAATTATACGATGATCCAACGGTCAGATCCTCACGGATCTCCCTTAGGATAATCCTCTCAAAATTATACGAAGATCCAACGGTCGGATCCTCACAGATCACCCTTAGGATCATCCTTTCAAAATTATACGAAGATCCAATGGTTGGATCGTCCTAGATCGCCTATAGAATCGTCCTCACAAAATTATACTACGATCTAACAGTCGGATCCTCACGGATCTCCTTTTGGATCGTCTTTTCACAATTATACGATGATCTAACAGTCGGATCATCACGAATCTCCCTTAAGATCATCCTCTCAGAATTATATGAAGATCCAACGGTTGAAGCATCCTGGATCGCCTTTATACGATCCAACAGTCGGATCCTCATCCGAGACCACACAAAGTCATTGGAACACTTCCACGACCAATATATCAAATCTACAAGTCGATCGGACGGCCTGATCCTCACGGATCAAAACCCATTTATTCCAATAAGATCTCTAGCTACTTAATGAGTTAATGAAATAATGATCTAAATTTGTCGAGAATTGAAGGACAGTATTTTCGTGTGATTGGGCTCTTCTACATATTATGTAAATTATGAAGAACATTGAGGTGCTTGTTGATTTACACAAGGCAATAATTTTTCGCTCCACCACCAACCATAGACAAGAACTAATTTTCTTCCAAAATAAAGCACATTTTATGCGCTATCTATCAATTCTATACAACTTTCTATTCCCTCATCCATTATTACCAGATGTGCATACGGCAAACAATTGGATTTTGATATGTTTCAACGTTTGCAGGGACCTCATTGTGGTATACATAAATCAAATTTCCGACAGTGGCTTATTGCAATGGAGGTAATAGTGTATCTCTGAGTTTCAGATATATGCATATCATGCAAGACACATGAATGAAGAAGCTCTGTCAGTGAGTGTGAAAGTGGTCGGTAAGAAGGTACCACCATTTTCATTTGAGCAATAGCAACAACCCATTGAAACCCAGAGCTCAATGCCTGGCGGGTTCAGCAATCAGAAACTGCGGTCTCAATCTTGTAAGTCAGGTCCCCAACCAAATTACCTCCAATGGAGGTAATAATAATACTGTATTTCTTTTCTTTGTTTCATATTTGAGCATATTATGCAAGACACTTCAATGGAGAAGAGGTATTGTTGAGAGCAGATTTTGTGACTGGTTGAAGTATTGAATAACTCAAACTGAATATATTGGGGCTGAATCTTACTAGAAAGAATGTGACCTCTTAGTCTTATGCTCAATGTTGGATGTTTATAGGCCTGTAACAACCATGCCATTACATATATTCCCAGTTTATGTCACTCTCAAGTACGCTTCCTTTTCTTTTTCAATAATTCTTAGTGCATTATGCATGTATTACTTTCCAGTTACAGTTTGTGAACTTCAGTGGTGGTGCTTTCTTCTGAGTAAATGAAGGGGATTCTAAATGGTCTTGACTTTTACCTTTCCAAAATATGCCAACTCACCTTCTTTTGTAAATCGAACTTAGTGGCTGGCTACTTGATGCTTGATAGTTGCATATCGAACTCTTGGCAACAACTTAAGTTTGGAAACTACTGAATAGTACCAAGTGTTTGAAAGCCAGCCACAATGAAAGTTCAGTAGCGAACCACCAAACTTGCCAAACAGTGTTTCAATTCTATAGGAGTTAACTTGTGGTGGGTCCAGGGAAAATATTGGACAATGCATTTTCAGTTTCCCTTGAAATTTATTTGACCAACTTTTCTTGCTTATGTTGCAGGTTCTAATGCAGTTGAGTTCATCTCAACCATGCTGCAGTTTCAATAGCTTTTGTTCAAGAGAACAAAATCCCTGCTGTGAGTTATTTTCCAAACTATAATGTCATTATCATAACTAGACATATGTTTGAAGCCATTGATGTCTTATATTTCGGTACTAGAACCTTCATAATCCAATTTTGTTGTAGAAAACATGATATAAATACAAAGACCAACTTGCCTTGTATATTTTGACCGTTTGATTGTTATCTTGGTTTCTCCCTATTATGGCACTCCGTTTATAGGAATACTCTCCTTTTCATGTTTTCTAAGATCCTTAGGTGGTAATTTTTTCTGCAGATTTTATCATGCTTTCCAAACTGTTGTGCGCATGTAAAAAGTAGGTCATATACTATTTCCTTAGATACTCTAAATACGAGGTCCAAGTTGTTGGGATTGTATCTAAGGTATACATCCGTGTTGTTCAGCAATTATCAGCTTCACCAATGTTTCTAGCACTCAAAGGCAGAAGAACTGGGTTTATCTTGCTCTTCGTGGGAGGAATTCTTTCAGTTGGTAATCTCTTAACACTGTTTATCTCATATAAGATCTTGTTTTCAGTAAAGCATTGCCCATTAACTAGAGCAATATAAAAATTCTATCATCTTTCATCTTCAGAGAAATTCAGATTGTGAAGTACCTCCAAAACATAGGACTGCTGTTGCACAATAATGTATACACACGGAACAACTGGAGAACCAAAAGGCATAATTGTTACTAATGCAGCATTAAAGTCAGAGGTATTGTCAACATACCATATACTTTTCCTAACAGAAACAACTTAACACAGTTAGATATTTCAATATTCTAGCTTTTTAACATATTCAATCTTCATGTTTCCGAAATAGTGCTTCTTCTGCCTCTTGGAAAAAAAAAAAAAAAAAAGAGGCAGAATAACTCCTGTAACTTTACAGGAGTTGTTTGGGGTGCAATCTGGTGATAGATTTGACCAGGTCCTGTACCTATGTTTGGTCTACTGGGCAATTTTTAAGCATGAATGTACCTCATTTTCTGTCAGAGGCAAATAAATTAGCAGAGAACATTTTGGCCATGGAGATTTTGTAGTTTTGTTACTAAAAAGGCCAATACAAGACTATTTTCGTTTCAAATTTTGTAGCATTATCAATATGAAATTATTTCGTCATTCTCGAATGAAATTATCAATCCTTAATCTGTTTCTTACATATATGCTATGCCCGTTTAAAATGCTAGTTTTGCCAAGACAAAAATTTAAATCATGTGGATGCAACCCAATTTAGCGAGCAGTTATAATTTATTGATCTTCAAGATTTGTTGTTTTTGCCAAGACAACATTTGTTCCTGCAGGTATTGAGTAGAGTTTCCTCTGGTGGAACCATACCCTGTTCCAATATGCATATAACTTAGCCAGCCCATTAGTTGAAACTTTGCATTTGCATTTTCATTGGCAGTAGTCATAAGTCTTATGACTACTGAAAGGTTTAAATAACAAGAAGTTGGGATATCTGAAGTAGTGTCTTCCAAAATATGAAGCACAAGCTTGACTTAAAAAGGTCAGTAATTCTGTCCTTCATCATTCCATTTTTCGAAATAACTGGTTTTACATTAAAACAATGTATTGCTTTCGTTTTTTAAGAAGAACTGATACTACAAGAAACATATAAAACTGAGACTGTTTGTGCCCAATTGTCAAATTTGTTTACCAATTTACTTGCCTGCATCTCAGATTATCCATCACATTCTACACAAAATGGATTGGTTGCTTTGGATATATTGATCTGTCCTTGTGTTCAAGTGTGTTTCTGAGGCAACCAGCCTCGTCCAACTTTACCTCAGAAAACCAAAAACTTCCCTTCAGATAAGCACGTGTTGGAAACTATGAGTAGAGGGTATTGCTTTATTGCTATGGGTTAACATAGAACATATGCATATAGTATTGGCCATAGCAGAGATGTAAATGGTATTGGTCTCATAGCTAGGTCCTTATTGGACCTTTTTACTGGTACTGTAATAATTTATTACTCCAGAACTATGATAAAATCTCAGGAGAGGAAACTGAGTGATGATGGTCATTAGAGAGTTCTGAAGTATTATGACATCTTAGATCTGTAGCTATTTATTGAGTTAAGGGAAGACCTTCCTCTATGAGTCAATGGGAACCAAAGTTATATCAGAGTTTGGGCTAGGACAAACTGAATTTGTTGAGAATTGAAGGACAATATTTTGGTGTGACTGAGCCGATCGATGTAGAGGTTAAGTAACCTATGAAGGACACTGAGGTGCTTGTTGATCTACACGTGGCAATAATTTTTAGTCCATCACCAACCCGTAGACATTTATCACTGATGAGTTTTCTATTGGTGCATGTTACTATGTGACTACTATACTTTTGTACATATATTCTGATATAGACATGCAAATACCATTAACACATTAACATCAGTAATATGAAATTTAGTTATATTTTGCTCAGTTATACTAGACCAATACTAACAGAAAAATCATGTTCTGCATACTCACACTCACAGAATTGAATATTCTCATTATTTTTCATGCACAGTCAGACATTATTCTGAGAAAATACACTCCATTAGTCTTGATCGATCTATGTTACCCACACTAATCGGCATTCCATAGTGATGATGGTTGGTAGGTTAGGGAATGATTCTTTCATGTAGTTAATACCAGGTGTCCTGAATTATTTTCAGAAGAGTCATACTAAAAAGAGCTATTCTTTTCACTTTATAGGATGGGTGATGCCATTACATCTAGCTATTTAAGGCCGAAGAACAGATGTAGTGAGGCTTTTGTTGATTAAACGATCGATGTTGCTGGAATCTGGTGTGTAATCTTCAGTATGATTGCATATGCTTCCCCTCTTTCAGCTATGGGTAAGACTTTTAAGACTACTTACGAAATGAGACTTGGCAGACCCCTCTACTTACTCTAGGATTGGATATGGTAATGAGACTTTCATCCCACTGTCAAATCAGTCAACTTGTTCTTTTGATTTGTTTTTGTTCTTATGCTTAGAGTAGCAATTGAATGAACTTGATATAATTTGAATTTGATTATAGCAATAAAGATACGGTTTATTTGATATGCTAATTGTTGATTGAGTTATGTAGAAGGTATATACATTACGTCTTAGATTGGTCCATACCCTTTTCCCTACTATGTACTAATGCTTTAATTATGTATTGGGGAGTATTTTTCTTTACAAAGTACTGATATTTTAGATTGATCTATATGCATTTAAATTTTCATAATGAAAATCAATGAAGATAATGTTTTCAACCCATAATTTTTTTTTGAACTTTCTATGTTTGTTTGCTTTTCATTATTCTCATTATGTTTCTGTTAAAATGCTACATTTCTGAATTGGCCATGGAAAGGAACCATCGTAAGGTTGCCTCCCCAAATTAAAACCGAAGAAATCGCAAAATGAAACGAGCCGAGGAGCTCAATCAAGGTTCAAAAGAACTGAGGATCAAAGGTTGTATGACGAGTACACAACATGCCCTTCAAGAAAATGGAGAGAAACCGAGAATTTTGCATGCAAGATCGCCAACAAAAGACCGTCATGACATCAATTTTGTTGTAGTTGCATTTTTTAAATTTCCAGTGCTTTTCTTTGTTTTCCATTTAATGGAAGTTTTGGAATTAATATTTCATTCATTGCACCCTTTATTATTTATGGGTGGGCCACAATTTTTTTTTTAACATAATTAGTTAAAAAAATAAAATTATTTATATTGCAGTAATTCTGTAGCAAAATAGAAAATAACATTAACTAAAAAATAATAATTAATTTGGGCTAAATACTGTTTACCACCCTGTGGTATGGACCTCACATCAATTCAGTCCTTCAACTTTCAATTTCATCAAAAACACCCCTACACTATCATTTTCTCGTCCAATAGGTCAATCCGTTATGATTCCGTTAATTTATGCCGTTAGATGCTGACGTGGTGATCCAACTCAGCACAGGTGGGCCCCACATGGAAGTGAAATTCCTAAAATGACCAAAAGAAGATC
>BDJD01000359.1:186277-218618 GCA_002564525.1 Rosa multiflora | reverse complement strand
GTATATACACTGGTAAAACAGATTCATCAATTTGAACTGTTTACATGTATGTCCTTGAGTTTCTTTGTTGTTAAATTTGGCTTAAATATTGTTTCCGAAGGTATTGCTAGTAAAGTTTCATCTGGTGGTGTGCTGAGGAAGACCCTTTTCCAGTATGCATATAACTAGTACGTCTCACTAAGACCTCCGTTTTTGGTTGCATTTGTATTCCTACATAAATTATTTGATATTTGTATGGCAGTGAGTTAACAAATCTGGAGAAAGGTCTACCACAAGAAAAAGCGACACCTCTCTTGGACAAGCTTGTGTTTAACAAGGTCTCTTGGCAAGCTTGTGTTTAACAAGGTCAGTCATTCTATCCTTCACCTTTCCATTATTGAAATATCTGGTTTTACATTCAAACAATGCATTACTTCTATTTTATGCGTTATATTCTAACAGACTGTGTTACTTGCAGTAGATAAAACAAGCATTAGGAGGATGAGTTCATATAATGTTGTCCGGTGCTGCGCCTTTGCCCATGGTATGGTTGACCACATATCATAATGAATATAACATATAATCAGGAAATTATACGAGGATAAGTATTCAACTTGCTGTGCTTTCGCACCTTAATTCATGGTATATGTGTTTGACCTTTGAGATGTCGAGTATGGATGCTTTTGTACTCATTCAAATAACCTTAATTTTCTAAATCAGCTACCACAGCACATCAGAAGCAGAGATATATGAAACGAAGAGAACTAGAGTTCATCAGTTTGTTAAATCTTGTAGGCCTTATAGAATGTGGTGGGTGTTTTACGTCCATTGGGAATGTTTATCCTATGATTGGAACCGTGGGTGTCCCCCTGACAACTATTGAAGCCCGGCTTGAGTCGGTCCCAGAACTGGGATATGATGCACTTTCTAGCGTGGCACGTGGAGAGATTTTCCTAAGAGGAAAAACCTTGTTTTCTCGTTACCACAAGCGACAAGATCTAACTGAAGAAGTCCTTATTGATGGGTGGTTCCATACAGGTAAATATCTAGAATACTAGAAATGAAGTACTTTCTTGGTTGATGCTCAATCTTTTGGTCTTTTCAAGAGGGCGCCTTCAACATTTTTGTTGATGATTAATTTTGAGTGGATGGATTACAGGTGATATTGGAGAATGGCAGCCTAATGGAGCAATGAAAGTTATAGACAGGAAAAAGAACATATTTAGACTGTCTCAAGGTGAATATGTTGCTGTCGAAAGCATTGAAAGCAAATACTTGCAATGCCCCCTTATTACATCGGTATGTCGCTAACTTCTGTATTCTACTTGTTTGATGAAGGACAGGACTTACCTTTATTTCATCAATAAATGAGTTTGTGTTCGTCTTTGTGCTACATTTGAATTTTGTGCTAGTGTTCTCCACCCTTCTTTCATGTTTTCTGAAGTTACAGGAGGATATCTTAACATCTTAACTTTCATCTGGTCGGCAGATTTGGGTTTATGGGAACAGCTTCGAGTCATTTCCTGTTGCTGTGGTTGTTCCTGACAGAAA
Organism: Rosa multiflora; assembly: GCA_002564525.1. Taxonomy (NCBI): domain Eukaryota; kingdom Viridiplantae; phylum Streptophyta; class Magnoliopsida; order Rosales; family Rosaceae; genus Rosa; species Rosa multiflora. The sequence goes on along the minus strand of BDJD01000359.1, from coordinate 217,088 downwards.
AGCCTTGGAGGACTGGGCAGCTGAACATCTTTTGGCTGATGACTACAAATCATTGTGTGAAAACATGAAGGCAAGAAAATACATTTGGGATGAGCTCCATAGTACGGGTCAGATACAGCAAGTATGTGCTCCATCCCTGTTTCATGCTATGTTGCTTAAGTTTATTCATCTGACTTAAAAGACATTTACATTGCAGCTTCAAGGGTTTGAGTTGTTAAAAGCAGTTCATTTGGAACCAAACCCCTTTGACATAGAGAGGGATCTCATGACTCCCACTTTCAAACTGAAAGGACCGCAATTACTTAAATATTACAAGGTATGATTTTCTACTTGGATAAGAAAAGGTTGGAACTTTGATAAGTTAATCCTAAATATGTATTACATCATCTGCAGGACCGAGTTGAAAAACTTTATAGTGAAGCAAAGGGTGGAGAAGTATAAGAACAGAGCTGCGAGCAGCTATTGGATAAATCTAGCAACATCACTTCCCCAAAATTTCGATTGCCTGCTCTTTTGTTGATGAAAAACTACATATGACTGTAAAAGAATATCTAGCAGGGATTTACCCATACTGACCTTTGTTCTAAGTTTGTGTATAAATAAGTAAAGATCTTAATCCTTAATTAAGATCTTTACTGAAGTAAAGAATATCTAGCCGGGATTTACCCAATTGGCAGCAGCAGTGAACTAAATTTTCTGAAAGCATGGCATAAGTAATCAACAATAATGTTAGTTTTTCAATTTAAGAATCGATAACTGTATTTTTAAATCCACACCGAACTAAAATTAGGTTTAGAAATAATAAAAAATAAAAGTACTTGTGCTATGTCTCATAATTAAAATTATGTTCTGATGATGAAATTAGTCTGGTTTTCTCATTCAGTCTAAGAAACAATGCATGAAGTCAATTGCAGTTGCTTCCACCTTCTCATTTTACCAGACTCTCATAACCAATCTCACTTGGTTGTCATGTACTCATGTAATCATGTTCATTACAGGGTGTGCTTCTAAACAACCTTCTTTCTTCGTTCTTTCACAGTTTTGCCACTAAATCAAGAGCCAGTCGGTGACAAACAGGCAATTGCATCTACTTATCAACCAAACCAATAATTCTCCTTGAAAAAAACCAAACCAATAATTACATTGGCAAAATATCTCCACTCATTATAAGATGCTCTTTCGGTGGTGACTGGACTGAACGGTCCTCTACCTTTGCCTTTTTCTCTTCTGCTTTTTCCACCCGTTCATCCACATACAATGTGTTCCTGCTTTTCTTGGTAGTTTCGTTTCGCCTTACATGCCCTTGACTTCACATTGACGTTGATCCAAGCTACCAGGAAACTGTGATCAGTGTAACTATTTTTGAGAGCCTCTTCTCTTCTGCTCCTTCTTCATTCCATCAGCGAGCTGTGCGTGAAACTAGATTCGATGGCCACCCAATTGAGAGCTTCTTCTTCTTTCTCCTCTGCTTTTTCCACCCGTTCATACACACACGATGTGTTTCTGAGTTTCAGAGGCGAGGATACTCGCTACGCTTTCACTGGTCATTTGTACAAGTGTTTGGTTCTTAACAGGATCAACACCTTCATAGATGATGAGCTTAGAAGAGGAGAGGAAATATCAGAAGCACTTCTCCGAGCCATTGAAGGATCAAAGCTCTCTCTCATTGTGTTCTCTGAAAACTATGCATTCTCAAAGTGGTGTTTGGATGAACTGGTTCATATCCTTGAAAGTAGAAGATCAAAGAACCAAATGGTTCGGCCAATCTTTTACAAAGTGGATCCCTCGGCCGTAAGAAACCAACGAGGTACATTTGGTGAGGCACTTGCACAGCATGAACGCAGATTCAAAAATAACATGGACGGGGACAAGGTGAAAAGATGGAGAGCAGCTCTTTCAGAAGCAGCAAATTTATCTGGGTGGCATTTCTCGGACGGGTATATCATGCACTTAATTTTACTCATTTTAATCTAGCATAAGTTTTATGTTCTTCTATTGGTGTGTGATTATTATACAATACTGTTCTTTTTTGAAGTAACTAGGTTTATTTTATTAAATGTTTCATTTGATTTTAACACGGCAGATATGAATATGAATTTATTGATAAAATTGTTGAAGAGATTTCCGCACAAGTAAAAGAACCTACCTATTTGGATATGCCAAAGTGCCAAGTTGGGCTAGACTCTCGGGTAAAACATATACTTGAAATGTTAGATGTTGACGGTGGTGATGTATGCATGGTAGGAATATGGGGAATTTGCGGAATAGGGAAAACAACAATTGCCAAAGCTGTTTACAATACAATTGCCCGTAAGTTTGATGATAGCTGCTTTTTGGCAAATGTTAGAGAAGGCTCAGAGCAACATGGAGGTTTAGTCAACCTACAAAATATTCTTCTCTCTAGCATTGTGGGGCAGAAAGAATCGAAAATAAACAACATTCATGAAGGAATCACTTTGTTGCGTGAGAAGTTGAGACATAAAAGGGTTCTCTTAGTTGTCGACGATGTGGATGATTTGGACCAGTTAGAGAAATTAGCTGGTAGACCAGATTGGTTTGGTCGTGGCAGCAGAATTATCATAACAACAAGAGATAAGCGTTTGTTGACTGCTCACGAAGTCAATCCTATATATAAGGCCAGGGAACTAGATGATCACGAAGGTTGTGAGCTCTTTAGGTTATATGCCTTCAAGAAAAAGAAAAATGATGATGATGATGAGAAACTCTGGATTAGCACTATTGTTAGATATGCTCATGGCCTTCCGTTAGCCCTGGTAGTTTTGGGTTCACATCTATGTGGTAGACCTATACATGAATGGCAATCTATGTTAGATGGTTTTAAAAGAAATCATCCCAAAAACATTCGAGATACTCTCAAAGTCAGTTATGATGGACTGGAAGAAACAGTGAAAGAAGTTTTCCTCGACATTGCTTGTTTCTTCAAAGGTTGGAATACAAGGGCTGTGATAGATATACTAGAAGATTGTGACCGCAACAACCCCAAGCATAGTATTGAAGTTCTTGAAGAAAAGGCACTCATAAATGTTGATGTATATGGTTGTATTTCCATGCATGATTTGCTAGAAGAGATGGGAAAAGCTATAGCTCGGCAAGAGTCTACAAAGCTTGGTGAGCGAAGCAGATTATGGCATCATAAGGATGTGCATGATGTTCTAACAAAAAACATAGTAAGTAGTTTCCATATGCTTAGATTTATATATATACATGAGTCAAGTCAGGTGATTCTCTATGTGTGTAGTTTATTCTAATTCGACAATCAATATCCGGGTAATATGTATTATATGATTTTCTGTTGAATTCTTAAAGAAAGAATAACACTGCATGTTTTTTATTATATAAGTACTCATTTTGCTAATACGATTGCCTTTTTCATACTAGGGAACAAGTAAAATTGAAGGTATAATGATAAAAATGCCTACAGCAGATGAGATACGCTTGAATCCTAAATGCTTCAAAAATATGAGAAATCTTAAAATTTTCATAAACATCAATGGACGGTTTTGTGGAAATGTTGATTATTATCCGAATCAGTTGCGGTTACTTGAATGGCGTGACTGTCCGCTAAAATTTTTGCCCCGTAGTCTTAATATGAAGAATCTAATTCAAGTTAATATGCCTCGTAGCCGCATCTCACTTGTCAAGGTAATTATAAATTTTCAAGAATTTACTTTATTAAAATCTTTACACCTTACCAATTTTCCATTTGATTTTTTCTTCTTCTTTGGTATGACAGAGCATGGAAAATCTGAAATATTTAAATTTGAAGGGATGTGAATTCCTAGCACAAAGCCCAGACCTGTCTGGAAGCCCAAACTTAGAGTTGCTGGATCTAAGTTGCTGTACAAGTTTAAAGAAGATTCACCCTTCGGTTGGATCCCTCCAAAAGCTTATTACGCTGAATCTTGCAGGGTGCTCTAACCTCGTGACGCTTCCTGAAAAAGTTAACTGGAGATCCCTCCGTAAGATTAATCTTCGCTCTTGTGAAAGGCTGAAGAGTTTTCCTGAAATTATGGGCGAGATGAAATACATGACATCCTTGCCTTTATTCGACGTTGGCATCAAAGCATTGCCTTCATCCATTGGATATCTAATTAACCTTGAAACGTTGAGTTTAGATCATTGTGAAAACCTCACAGATCTACCTTGCAGCATTTATGAATTGCAAAATCTGAAGAACTTTCGATTGACCAACTGCCCAAAACTGGTAAGACTCCCAAATAAGGAGGATTCTGAAGTGCTTCCAACTTACTCAAAGGTTTCACATGACAACCGTGACTCTTTATCGAAAAGAAAGAGACGGAGTGAAGGTGAATTCAATTTATCGAAAAGAATGAGACGGAGTGAAGGCAGTTCATTGGAGCCAGAGCCAGACACTGAATTCAATTCGGTGCTTCCTTGTCTATTTTCCTTCAACGCGTATGGATGCAATTTGTCTAATATTGATTTCCTCGCGTCCCTTGATTCTGCATCCACTTTAGAGCAACTTGATTTAAGTGGAAGCCCCATTGTTATTCTTCCCGAATTCATCAACAAATTTGTCAACTTGAGGAAACTCGATTTGAGCGGCTGCACGAGGCTCGTAGAAATTCCAGAGCTTCCACCAAGGATTGAATGGTTGGGCGTGAGGGATTGCGTATCATTGGAAAGAATTTCGAAGTTGTCAAACATTGTGGAGCGTAAAGAATCACAAATAATGATTGAGGAGATGGACTTGACTAATTGCTGGAGACTCTGTCAGAATTTGGTTCAGATGGCAAACAAGGATGATGATGATGATGAGGTGCACGCTGATCTCTTCTCTCGACTCCTATCTTCTCAGCTATTCAAATTCAGAATTAAATTTCCAGTTCCAAGAAGCGAGGTTCCAAAGTGGTTCAGCTGTCAAATGGATTTCAAGGGGCATCGACGGTTTGAATTTTGGATTGAAACACTTGCAAATTTCAGATGGGACAACACAGGATTGGCTGTCTGTGTTGCTCTTGATCCACACTTGCAATATGAGTTTACTGGGTTTGAGGTATGTATTCACATCAATGAAGTACGTGTTTCAGATGTCAACGCATGGATTGCTTCAGAAGAGTCGAATCATGTGTGGCTCTACTATGTTCCCTTCCTTGAAATGCGGCGACGAGTTGGTTTTACGTGTCGAGTCGTTATTTATCAAGATAGGTACTCTAAGTCCTCCATAAAAAGCTGTGGTGTCCACCTTGTAATGCCACCCAATGAAGACGTTTGTATGAAGCTAATCCGTGCAGAGAACCTCACTAGTGAATATCCTTCTGATGATGAAGTTGAACTTTCTGATGATGAAGTTGATCAGGTATCATTTCCTTTTGTGAAAATTTCCTCATTTCAGAGATGATAACTGACATTTGTAGCAAAGCGGAGGACTGACATCTGAACATAAATGCTATTGCAGGACCTCTAGGAGGACTGACTGACTGCGAAGAATTATACACTGATGCACAACTGGAAAGCGGAAAGCTGTAATTATTACTAATGGAGCATAGCATTGTCTATGGACCAGTGTGACGAATACAGGTTTACATTTTCAAATTATCCTTTTCTTTGATATCTTTGGAGTTTCAAAATTGGTTTGTAATATCAACTCTTTGTTGGCATTCTCCATATGTGTGGATAGGGTTGAACTAGTTTACCAAGCCCGGTTCCATGTAACTAAAAAATGCAAAAATTGCATCAGTGAAAGGAAGATTAAATTTGTAATTTCGAAGCTTGATCTAGTACACCAAAATCTACTTCGCTAAACTCATCGATGAACTTGTAGACGTTTTCTCTTCTAATAGCCAATCTCAAGGTCTTTCTATTTTCTGAGTTTATAGCATCATTTTCTGAATTTATTTCCTCATTCAAGAAGTAAAGAGTTTAGATCATGATTGTTTCAATCGATCACAATGCCAAACATATATTTATGGTGTCTGATTTGATATTTACTTGAAGGTATGATTTAAGATATGGAAACCAAGTCTATTCACATGCATTGTCCAATTAATGCAGTGTAATTGCAATGATTTTTTTTCGTTCATTTTATCAGTTTCTTGTTCAGTTACCACTCACCACTACATTCCATTGAACTTGAGAAATATCTGTCCTTTGTTTTTGTTATTGCAAAATTTATGCATGCCTTAATTTGTTCCTGCAGGTAAATATAGTTTCCTCTGGTGGAACCATACACTGTTCCAATGCCAGCTCATCAGTTGAAATTTTGCATTTGCATGTTCTTTGGCAGTCCTATTCTAGGATACTGAAAGGTTTAAGTAACAAAAAGCTGGGATATCAGAAGAAAGGTCTTCCAAAAGACGAAGCACTGCCTTGCCTGCACAAGCTTGACTTTACAAAGGTCAGTAATTCTATCCTTCATCATTCCATTATTTGAAGTAGCTGGTTTTACATTCAAACAATGTGTTGCTTTCTTTTTTTAAGAACACTCACTACAAGAAATATAGAAACTGAGAATGTGGTGTCCCAATTGTCGTATTTGTTTACTAATTTGCTTGTCTGCATCTCAAAATATCAATCACAATCTACACAAAATGGATTTGATGCTTTGCATATTATTTGTCCTTGTGGTCAAGTGTATTTTCAAAGCAACCAGCCTCTTCCAACTTTACCTCAGAAACCAAAAACTTTCCCTTCAGATGCTATTTGTGGTTTACAATAGAACTATGAGTAGAGGGAATTGCTTTGATGCTATTTATGGTTTACAATAGAACAAATGCATCTAATATTCACTTGTACTCTGTATATGGCCATATCAAAGATGCAGATGCTATTGGTCATAATAGGTCCTTACTGGACCTTTGTACTTGTATTGTAATAATGTGTTACTAGTCCTGAACTATTATCAAATCTAAGACTACTTAATTTCAATCAAGATTCTCAAATAGAGGAAACTGAGTGATGATGGTGATTAGAGAGTTCTGAAGTATAATGAAACTTAGATCTCTAGCTACTTAATGAGTTAATGAAATAATGATCTAAATTTGTCGAGAATTGAAGGACAGTATTTTCGTGTGATTGGGCTCTTCTACATATTATGTAAATTATGAAGAACATTGAGGTGCTTGTTGATTTACACAAGGCAATAATTTTTCGCTCCACCACCAACCATAGACAAGAACTAATTTTCTTCCAAAATAAAGCACATTTTTTGGGCTATCTACCAATTCTATACAACGTTCTATTCCCTCATCCATTATTACCAGATGTGCATATGGCAAACTATTGGATTTTGATATGTTTCAACGTTTGAAGGGACCTCATTGTGGTATACATAAATCAAATTTCCGACAGTGGCTTATTGCAATGGAGGTAATAGTGTATCTCTGAGTTTCAGATATATGCATATCATGCAAGACACATGAATGAAGAAGCTCTGTCAGTGAGTGTGAAAGTGGTCGGTAAGAAGGTACCACCATTTTCATTTGAGCAATAGCAACAACCCATTGAAACCCAGAGCTCAATGCCTGGCGGGTTCAGCAATCAGAAACTGCGGTCTCAATCTTGTAAGTCAGGTCCCCAACCAAATTACCTCCAATGGAGGTAATAATAATACTGTATTTCTTTTCTTTGTTTCATATTTGAGCATATTATGCAAGACACTTGAATGAAGAAGAGGTATTGTTGAGAGCAGATTTTGTGACTGGTTGAAGTATTGAATAACTCAAACTGAATATATTGGGGCTGAATCTTACTAGAAAGAATGTGACCTCCTAGTCTTATGCTCAATGTTTGATGTTTACAGGCCTGTAACAGCCATGCCATTACATATATTCCCAGTTTATGTCACTCTCAAGTACGATTCCTTTTCTTTTTCAATAATTCTTAGTGCATCATGCATGTATTACTTTCCAGTTACAGTTAGTGAACTTCAGTGGTGGTGCTTTCTTCTGAGTAAATGAAGGGAATTCTAAATGGTCTTGACTTTTACCTTTCCAAAATATGCCAACTCACCTTCTTTTGTAAATCGAACTTAGTGGCTGGCTACTCAATGCTTGATAGTTGCATATCGAACTCTTGGCAACAACTTAAGTTTGGAAACTACTGAATAGTACCAAGTGTTTGAAAGCCAGCCATAACGAACGTTCAGTAGCGAACCACCAAACTTGCCAAACAGTGTTTCAATTCTATAGGAGTTAACTTGTGGTGCGTCCAGGGAGAATATTGGACAATGCATTTTCAGTTATACTAGACCAATACTAATAGAAAAATCATGTTCTGCATACTCACACTCACAGAATTAAATATTCTCATTATTTTTCATGCACGGTCAGACATTATTCTGAGAAAATACACTCCATTTGTCTTGATTGATCTATGTTACCCACACTAATCGGCATTCCATATTGATGATGGTTGGTAGGTTAGGGAATGATTCTTTCATGTAGTTAATATCTAGTGTCCTGAATTATTTTCAGAAGAGTCATAACTAAAAAGAGCTATTCTTTTCACTTTATAGGATGGGTGATGCCATTACATCTAGCTATTTAAGGCCGCAGAACAGATGTAGTGAGGCTTTTGTTGATTAAACGATCAATGTTGCTGGAATCTGGTGTGTAGTCTTCAGCATGATTGCATATGCTTCCCCTCTTTCAGCTATGGGTAAGACTTTTAAGACTACTTGCGAAATGAGACTTGGCAGACCCCTCTACTTACTCTAGGATTGGATATGGTAATGAGACTTGCATCCCACTGTCAAATCAGTCAACTTGTTCTTTTGATTTGTTGTTGTTCTTATGCCTAGAGTAGCAATTGAATGAACTTTATATAATTTGAATTTGATTATAGCAATAAAGATACGGTTTATTTGATATGCTAATTGTTGATTGAGTTATGTAGAAGGTATATGCATTACGTCTTAGATTGGTCCATATCCAAACAAGTCATTTGCATATTTCACCACTTATATCCCTTCACTTCAAGCTCCTATGACCTCATAATCGCATCACCTTGAAATTCCTTGGAACCTTCAAATCCCCTACCCAAACACTGCCTAAGGGTATAATAATTTGTAGGAGCTAGCCAAACTTGTTGAATGAAATGTTTTGGATAGACTTGAACTAGTTTCACTTGTATGAATTTGAAAAAATAATGTTCGCTTTATAAGACAAATCGATCTGTGTCTGATCGCAAAACAAGAGCTGCTTTCGTCAATTTTTTGTCCAATCTTTAAGCGCTTCATGTCCTTGTTGATGGTAGGAATGATCTGTAACAATAGATCTATAATGTTCATGCTGGAAACAGTTTTTCATGATTCATGGCATGATTCTTGTCATCAACATGGATATAAAGTTCTGGGGTGGACATTAACTTCAAGACTGCAACTCCTTTTTTATGGTCAATCACACATCTCCAATATGTTGGACAATTTTTTTTTTTTTTGGTGGATTTATAGAACGGAAACGTACTCAAGATTGAACCACACATTTTTTTTCTTTAGAGGTTGCTCATGTGTATTATTCTATTTGAAAGTATATAAAACAGTGTTCAGGGATCAAGTGAGATTTTGGAGGATTTTTGGATCCAGGTAAGGCTTGTAAGTTCACAGTTTTGTAAAACCAAATGATGCAATGAATCATATTTACAACATATCAATACTAAGTCATGAACCAATTGTTGGGTCATCATTGAGTATGAAAATGTATGCAGTTTATGAATGATGTGCCCTACTCCCAATATTAGGAGGTCAATTTTTAGTAAAGGGGAAAAGTAAGAGTATCGTACCCAAGGGATTGAGTAACTCTACCCTAAGCTAGATTACCGCGAAAATAAACCTAGAAAACACATGTAAAGTCCACCTTTTTACAAGTTCACAACCTTAGCCCTTTGGAAGCTAAAGATCATGAGGATGGTATTAACAATTGTGGTAGTGAGCGGCTTGGTTGATTTTAATTTGGATAAAGAAAATTAAATGCATAAAATAAAATAAACAAATAAAAATGAGACTAAATCAATGAGAAGAATACAGACTTAGGCATCGCATCTAACCTTACTCATGCACAAAATATAACCCATATGTGATCTAATAACATACTTTGACAAACTTCCCCTTAGTGTTTTGGTGAAGCTACCAAGAAACCAACTAATCATGCAATTCAACAAACTTTGGTAAAGCTAAGTTAAATTACACACCCTTAGTCCCATTTATATTTCATTAAAACACAAGTGGGGTATGAACCGCAAGCCTAACACCCCCTTAGAGTAATTAAACTCACGACACATGCATTAAGTTTAGAGTAAGAAATTCAAGCAACTTAACAATTCCCGTAAGAATCATCAAGCCACCACCTAAAGGCTACACATGCTCACGGATTCAAGAAGTGGCCAAGTTCAAGTTTCCGATTCATTAGTTTCCTAAACATGCTTTCTAGGTAACGAAGCTAGTAAACACATTTAGTAAGCATTAAAGTTTAGAAGCCCATAGATTCAAAACATGCATAAACATCAAAACACATGGAAATTTACATTATTTGCACATAAGTTTGCCCTAGCCTCAAATCCAACTCCTCCCAACACATGTTATTACAAATACAAGCCATGAACATCAAATTAAAGAGAGAAGGAAAGAAAAAGAGAAGAACTACCCAACCTTCTACCTAGCTCTCAAAGATGTCAAATGATGAGAGAATTGCTTCAAGGCATGAGATTTTCGGTTTTACAACCCAAAACACCATACACATCCACAAACCCAAGAACAAAGGCTTGGATGTGTGAAAGCAAGTGTTGTGATTGATTTAGAGTGTGTAGTACTTCAGTTTTGGTGAAACTCAAGTGCCTACACACCTATTTCTCACAAAAACTAAAAGAACTATGTACAAGGTATGAAAAACTAACCTAAAACTAGAGAAAAGAGAGATTTTGATGCTCCAAAATGAGGGAGCAAAGGGGATGCACGGTTTTGGGAGAGAGGAAGGGCTATTTAAAGGCCAAGGCAATCCAAATCAAGGGTGGAGATCAAAAGGAATGAAGGGTTAGATGTGATTGACAAATGTGTAAGCACAAATTGTGGATCTAGTTTTTGACACCACATAGAAATGACCTAGAAAGCTCATAGATATTTTGGTGGAGGAGAAAAATTAAGGGTAGAAGGGTCATTGTGTAGGGAAATAAGGTAATAAATGGGAGACAAATGTGTAAGGTGTAAGAATGAGACCACTTGTCATCTTTCTAATTATGAATTTCAAAATAACCTAGACCTAAACTCTTCCCACCTAAAGTTTCTAACCCTAGTCAGCTATTCCTTGTCCTCCACACATGTTCTCGACCGGAAATGTTCAGAATCCGGCGTTGACCACCGTTGACCCATTTTTTGTCTATTTGTGCATGTTCTTCTCCTTTCTTCCTTCAATTGAATCTCCACCGAGAGTTCTGAATTGGCCTTTGAATTCTTCATACAAAATGTTCCTCCATGAGTGTATATCATCTTGGTAAAATTTCAGAGCTTAGTTCACAGTGGTGTGGGCGGAAATGCTGCCGGAATCCGTACAGGTCCCTTTTTTCAGTTTTCGTCTTTTAGTCAGAAAATTGGACCGATCTTTTGATGGCCTTCCACTCCGAACTAGCTCTTGTAATCTTCATATGAAATAATCCTTAGGATGTCTAGAACAGAAATGGAAAGTTTCAACTCAATTGGAGTTCATTTGGTCAGTCTACCACTCCTCCTTCCTTGCCTAGCTCGGTTTCTCCTAGCCGGAGTAGGAAAATGTGCTAAAGTTGAGTTTTTAGTGCATTTCCAAGCTTTTCCATAATTTTGTAGCACGATAAGGAAAACATAATAAGTATATATAAATAAGCACAAACGTTAAGCAAAAGTACAAGATTAGGGGAATAATTATTCGGTAATTATAGACCTAACAAAATACCTCACACTTACACTTTGCTTGTTCTCAAGCAAAAACATAAACTAAACTAGCAGAAACAAACTAAAAGACACACTTGCATCCTTGATGAATTTAACCGTTTCCCTTAGAGAACCATGACATAGTAGAATGACTTTCAATTAAGCAAGTTTAGAAACCAAATTTTCAAAATGCAAAGCTAATAGTTGGATTTGGAAAGTCATGCTCAACATGATATATTGAATGCATATGCCATGTGCGCCACCGTAAATGATTCACATGAGATTAACTTGAGCCGCATTTGTCTAACCATCAAACTCACATGGATATCACTTATTTTCACTCAAGTGTTTAATGGTTGGTGTTTGCACTAAAAAACAATTCAATTGACATGTTTTCTATAGGCTTGCTCTTCCATCTTTTCTCCACAAGATCAATGCATGAGTTCTCTCGGATCACAAGGTCTTTTATTGAGGTTGTAATGGGGCTTAGGTGAGGGGTTAAAGAAATGAAGGGTAAGATAAGTACAAATTCTAAGGCTCCTAATAAGCAATTCTCTTGTTGAGTTCCTCTTTCTCTAAGACTCTTGGTGCTTTGTAAAACCTTCTTCTTCTTTTCACAAACCCGAAAACTAAAGGACTATAAAAACTATTATTCCTCCTTTTGTACAACCCACTCTCTTTTTGTTTTTTTTTTTTTTTTCATACACACTATTTTTGCAACACTTTTTCTGTTTTTTTTTTTTTTTTTCATTTTCTATTTTTCTCTTTTCTTTTCGTGACCCTAGTCCATATTGACTTTGAGTAATTCTTTTGATATTTTGAACATTTTTAGGTCACCCTTTTCTTTTTTTGGCTACAACCCGTAGCTCACGCACACAAATATTCTACCCCACCTCACACTTATTCTTTTGTAATATCCTCAAACCCATTTACAAGCACCAAACTTCACATTGCTTACCACTTGGCTTAGAAATGGTAGGAAAAGTGTTTAAGTTTCTACTCAATTGGAGTTCATTTGGTCAATCTGCCACTCCTCCTTCCTTGCCTAGCTCGGTTTCTCCTAGCCGGAGTAGGAAAATGTGCTAAAGTTGAGTTTTTAGTGCATTTCCAAGTTTTTCCATCATTTCGTAGCATGATAAGGAAAACATAATAAGTATATATAAATAAACACAAAGGTTAAGGACTTAAGGACATAATTTTCACAGATAGTTTTATGTTTAAAAGGTCCACATATATTAGTGTGTATAAGTTCTAAGAGTTTTTGACTTCTTACTGCAGTTTCCTTTCTTGAGTTAGTCAATTTACCCTTATAACATTCTACACAGTCTGCAAGATCATCAAAATCTAGTAATGGTAAAATTTTGTTCTTAATGAGCGTCTAAAGTCTTTCTTTAGAAATATGCCTAGGCTTCTTTGCCATAGGTATGAAGACTTATTATTGAACAAGGATATTTTAACACCAATAACAGTGTCAGTTCTTAAGGAATTTTCACTATTTTCAATTAGCATAATTTCTTGTTTTGCAACAGAACAATTTAATTTTAAATATTCATGCATAAAATAAAAGTACCACATCCAAGATAATCATGTCCTTGAAATTTTTTTATTCCACAAAAGTCGATAACAAGTCTGCAACCAAGCCTAACTAGCAAAGAAACCGAAAGCAAGTTTCTTTTCCCTTTGTTTTTCCCATCAGGTTTGACAGTAGTAGTGGGTGCACTCTCCTTTCTAATCCTTTCTTGCTCATCTACACAGATTGAGATAAGCTCATTCAATGTCCATTTTTCTTTCTGTGCATTGTAGGTTGTGCTATAATGGCTGTAGGCATTGGGAAGGGATTCTAAGGCCACATGCACTACTTGTGCATCATTCACTCCCATGTAAAGATCTCTCAGCTTATTGTTGATGTCTATCAACTCCATGATATGGGTTCTCACACTCCCATTTCCACTTAACTTAAGGTCATTGAACTTCCTAGAGAGTCTGGCCCCTTTAGCTTTGTCACTTTCTCTGAATTTCTGAGCGATGGCTTCCAAGAAGTCAACTACATGCTCAGGTTCTTTGATGCAGCCTTTCACTGTATCTGACATAGTATTCCTGATGACATTTTTTGCCATCTTGTTGTCTCTATGCCAGTCCTTATAGGCTTTTTTGTCATCTTCAGTGCTTTCTTCATTCTAACTTATAAGGTTGTTCATCAGTAAGGCATAAGTCCATGTTTTGGTGCATGGATAAGTAGAACTCTACTTGGTTTCTCCATTTTCTATAGTTTCCTCCACTCAACACTTGAATTTGCCCTAGGGTGACAACTTCAACTCCTAAAGCAAAATAGAAAATGAAAATGTAAGTACATGTGTATTATTTATTCTGCAGAAAATATGTGCTTCAACCATCAGTAACAATATGTATGGCAAAAAACACAACTGAAACAATCTCACGTCTTAAGATATATCAGATAACACCTTTGTGGTATAAAACCTGCTAACTAAACTTCATACATCACTATCCCATGTTCACTACAACAATATCCAGCATTAGTGACCAATGGAGTAGTCACAAAATCTAGCAATTTTGGTCACTAATTGTGTTTAGTGACCAAAAAAAGGTGGTCACTAGGTCGTCACTATAGGTCCGTCACTAATTCTATATAGTGACCACTTACAATAATTGGTCACTAAAATCTGGACACTAATAGTAATAACATTAGTGACCACGGAATTGATCACTGAAAGGGTAAAATGTGGTCACTAAAGGCATTATTTGGTCACTAAACCTCAATCACATACATATATTAGTGACCATGTCAACAAGTCACTAAAACATTGGTCATAAAAAAAAATATAAATCTACAAATAAAAGCCTTTCTAGGCCTTTTAATATTGGTCTTCTGGACAATTGAACATATGTAAATTGTAATGAATACTCACAAAAATTGTGAAATACAAAAAAACAGAGTCTAGAACAATAAAAGAACCCATCTGTGCAAAACTCTTAACTATTTAAGCAATGCAAACAAATATATAACTATGATAGATACTCATTGGAACTCTTGTGAAGAAGGCAAAGTTCAGAGGCATTGCTGATAAATAACCAATCAATAGGACACCAGACTTTTTCCCTGCGCATTATTCTCAATATTCTTTATCTTCTTGCATGCAGTCATGCAGAGAACACTTTTGGGTTTAATTATGTCTAGTTATGGGCAATTGATATTCCTCTGTTGTTATATTGAGCACAAAGCTGGGAAATGCTAGAGATATGTCCCTGAGAAAAGTGCATCCAATTCATGAATGTTAATTGTGAACAAAAACAACTGCGAAAGATGAAAAGACCCCATATACCCTGTCAAAAAAGAGGCTATTCTTACTGCTATTTTGAAACGCAGCTTGAGCTCTTCCTCTTTCAAAGCAGATGATGTTGTTGCTATTTCTGCCACCTTTTCCAAATCCACTCCAAGAACTACAAAAGAAATAAGCAGAAATACAATGATATATTATACAAACCCAATTCTAAACTTACAAGTATATTGACTTGTTAGTTGTTTGACTCCTCTAATACTATAATTTCATCATAAGTTAAATTCAACAATTTCACCGAATGAACCCCAGTTTGAATAAACAATTAAAACAAGACTTGAGACACCCAAAAATCAAGGATAATGGAATCTAGAACCCTGACCCAGATCACTGATAATCCCAAACTTGAAAAAGGTACATTGTTATTGACAGAAATCCACAAAAATAATTGAGAATGATACTTGCAAAAGGAACTAAAGAATGGACAGTACCAATTATTGAATTACATGCCAAAAAGGGGTCTAACTTCCCACTACATGTATATGTGCACTCGCCTTCCACCTGTGCCTGCATACATATAGGTCATGCATCTTAGTTGCAAGGATAAAATTTTTTCAAATCTGCTGTTTTAAATTGGGTTTGTATAATATATCATTGTATTTCTGCTTATTTCTTTTGTAGTTCTTGGAGTGGATTTGGAAAAGGCAGCACCATCACGCCTGTGCCACAAAGATCTGTGATCGATGAAAGTGAGAGATAGAGAGCACCACGTCGGTCGTCTCCAGAATTGGAGGTGCAGACCAAGATGTGATCTGTGATCGAGGAGAGAGAGGGACCGAGAGAGCGTGGAGGTGCAGACCAAGATTTGATCTGTGATCGAGGAGAGAGAGCGTCGTGCTGATGATCGCCAGAATCGAAGGCAAAGATCAAGGAGAGAGAGAGAGAGAGAGAGAGAGAGAGAGAGAGAGAGAGCTTCATCTAGGCTTGCTAGAGAGAGAAGGAGAGTTTCATCGTGGTAGAGAGACAGATCGATAATAACTGGAATAGAAAATTAAATTGTAGATAGGTGAGGGTAAAATAGGTATAGCCTAAAAAAAGAGCTGATGGTTTTGGGCCCCAAAGTGGCCTTATGTGTACAAAACAATTTAGGTGGCCTTATGACTAATAGAAGAGAATTATTAAGAGAATTATTATCGTCTTCGTCGTCATCATCATTATTTTTATTTTAAAAATAAAAAAAATTAACAAAAAAAAAATCTTTCAGCAACGCGGGCGACTAATGGGTGGGGACGAATGCCAGTTAGAGTGTTTTGATTGATCAAAGTTAAGATAATTGGATTTTTTTTTTTTGCCAATGGAAAAAAGAAGATTACAAAAAGAAACCTCTAAAACAGCCTAAGTTAAGATTTTTGAACAGCAAGATAATTGGATATTTGAATGTGTCATTTGTTTATGATTTTTGACTAAAAGAGGTGGTTATCTCTTGGTCAGATGTCTCTCTCGTGTTCTCTCTCTCCATCGCCGACGGCTAGGGGTTGGATCCGTGGGCCTCCCCTAGCCTTATGTCATGATTCTTTTCCAATGCATTTGACTTTCTTCATTTTGGACCACAGGAAATTGGGGAATTAGGTTTCTGGTAAACTAGAATTTACACACACACACACATATGTATTTTCTTAAATATTGAATTTAACTTCTTTTTGAGCTTTCACTAAATTATTTTTTATTTATTTGAGAATATTGCAAGAGTGAAGAAAACATCCATTTTGGGTTTTGAAGTGGAGAATTGGAGCTAAGAAGAATGACGGTCAAACGTAGAGCAAAATGTTAAATTCTAAATTCTGGCGAACCACCATAAATGGTGGGATAAATGACGGCCCACCACCACTCATGGTGGTGTCATTTATTTTCTGGCTATATTCATGGAGGAGCAAGGAGGAGAAGTAACATTGTACCTATTCCATTACAATCATTCACCATCATTCTATCTTAACGAAATTTCAAAATTTTTTCGGTTCCAAATCAACTTTACTCTTCTTCCATCTTTCCTATACCATCTCTACTCCATATTATCCAAAAGTCCATCATTATCATCATCCAAAAATCTTCCATGTTTTAGGGTGTAATCACCGTCTTTTCTCCATCATTACCTACCTTAATATACACAACTCCCTCCTTACATTTTTTCCTTGATTTTGATATCTATTATCACTCAAACACTCCTCCTTCATGCTTCTTACAAGGCTACAGCTGATCCTTTTGCTTCTAGTGACGATTTCACACCACTCTCTCTATCTAGCATCACATCCCCCGACAAGAAAGAGAATGACCCATACCACCTATTACATCTCCTTTCTCTCCCCATCTCTTCCACAAAACCTCCATATTCACCTCCCAAAATCCAAATTCATGATCCATACTACTCTATCTCATCCATCACCACCACCATTTATTATCCTCTACCTCCATTAACACCACCACCACCACCACATCAATTCTGCACTCTCTTTTCTATCATCATTTTCTCCATCTACTCTACTTATTCACGCAATACATAATTCAAGTTTTTATCATCAAATCTTCAAGAGCAAGAATGAGAGGGAATCACTACCACCTCCATCACCACCAAGACGTGAGCTTGGGGACCATCCGCTACTAAGTCAACTCTATCCTTTTTACTCTAGATTATATTTTGGTGTTTGTTTTTGGGTAGTTAGTTTCGCACTTATGTGGTGGAAATTGATAAAATCAAAGGAGGTTAGGCCTTAGTAGTCTTATCCAAATTCTAAGAGGGTAATTAGATACTTGGGATTGCATTACTTATATTTGAACATCAATACATGCAAGGGAGGCTATCGTGAAAAACCTAAAGCTCTAACTTCCATTCATTTTATCACAACCTAAAGCTCTAACTTTCAAATTTCATTTTGTGTCAATTTGATTCAAAACCATTTCCAAAGCCAAAAATAAATCCACTACACCATCTTGCATGTATTCACCATGAACTTTCTTTGGTTCACTTGTGAACCTTGTTTATGACTTGTACATTTGCATATTCATCTAGCATCCTCTAGGTTTTCCCTAACTAGGTGGGATTTTCAAATCCCTTAGGTACGATATCCCCTACTCATAATCCTTGCACTATAACCTGGACCTTATATTCGAGGAAGCTATTTGGTTAACAATTTCGTCGATCATAGGACTAGGGACTAGGGACTCACGTGTTGTGGGAAGGAAAAAACTAGGAAAAGCAAAAGCAAGGAAGAGCTTCCAATGGGTGAAGCATTGGTCAATTGTTTTGCGCTTGATTTTGTGCACAACCAGATTTGTTTGGAACTTCAATTGTGATTCACCACAATAACTTGTTGAAATTCAGTCACATGGTCTCACATGGCATTGATAGTGGGGTAGCTTATAATAGACCAACAGACTTAGAAGAATTGTGATAATTACATTGGTCATTTGAGTTATTAATTCGATCTTAAAGCAAATGTTGGTTTTTGATTTGTTGTTATATCCTGGACGGCTTGGTTTTTCTTGATCATGTTGTTACAGTTGGTGAACGAAGTTATTTTTTCTTCATCTTCATCTGTAATTTAACTTTTTGAAGCCAACAATCAGGGGAAGACCCTCAATCAAAATTTATTGAAAGTCAATAAAACTTTTATTGAGGGTTTATAAAAGTTTTATTTAATTGATTCCCAATAAAAATTGACTTCAATAAATCCTCAATAAAAGTTGTATTGACCCTCAATAAAATAAAGAATCATTTCAATGAAGAGGAAAACACAAGTTAGTGATTACTGAGCATTTATTGGGGGTCAATAAAATCCTTTTTACTAAGGTCAATAAATGTTCGGTGAAATCTCCGACGACCTTTTTGATGACCTATGAAATCTCTGACATCTCTTTGGGGACCTCAGGCAACCTCTTGACCCTCAGAGAAGTTCGATAACGTCTAACGAGATTTCCGACAAAGTCCTGATGACTCTCTCTCTGTTCTATATGTGACAAAGGGGGAAAGGGTAAAATAATTCAACAAATAAGAAGAAGAAAAAATCTTAATTAATAAGTACAAGATATTTTTGTCACCTAGCTCATGTTGATGCAGAGTCTCGATCAAGCGGTAGCTTGGCTAGAGTCTCGATCTCCTATCTTCTACTCATGCTGATGCAGAACCCTGTAGTCCTTTGCCTACTTCTCTTCCTCTTCTTTTTGTCCTTAGCAGTGATGGGAGTAATTTTAATGATGTGTTTTGTTATGTTGCGGGTGATTTTGGAAGCAGTAGTGTGGTGTTTGTTGTTGCTGCTGCTGGCGATTGTGCTGATTGGTGGCTGGCTTTTTCAGGGTGTAGGACGGCCGATCCAATTCTGATGGGGATTGAGGTCGTTGATCGGCTTTCATCTGGAGGTCGATGGGCTTGTTCACACTCTAGGGGTGGTGATGGCGTGGTGCTTTTGCCCGGTTCTATGGTCAAGTGACGTGAAGTTGGGGGTGGTGACGTTGTGAGAGGCGACTCTGAAGGTGGTGACGCTAGCACTGCTATCAAAGTTGTTGGCTTGGTCTCAGCGGTGGCGCTAATCCCAGTAACGGTGAGTGATGGCCTGACGGTGGCTACAACAGATTAGGCCTTGGGTTGGGCTAGGGTTTCCAAGTTCATGGGATGGGGCCTTTGGGCTTAGGATCCTTGTTTTGGGTCTGGGTTACATTTGCTAGGATTTGGGAACTAGGCTTGGGTTTGGGTTTTTGTATCTGGACTTGGGTTGTAGATTTTAATTTTATTTTTCATTTGGATTATTATCACAAGTGGTACCTGAACTTATTATCACGCCCCGAATTTTGAATAATCAATTCAAATCCGAAACATGAATAATTACAATTACAAATAACGTCCTGAAATTTTTTTCCACAAACAACCACACTTCACACCTCTCAATAATACAATAACAAAAACCTCATGTTATTTATTACAGCACACTCTCACCAATCAAATTGTAAGGCTCAATGAGCTTAACTCACCTCACTATTACAATTTTTGTAAATCTATAACAGATACTCTAACCCGCACGATCACTGCCCTGATCCTCTTTACCCGCTACACAATTTGAATAGTATACCGGGATTGCAACAACACCAAACCCGGTAAGCTTTTGACAACTCGTATGAGTAAACAAGAATGAACTGTTGATTTATTAAATTACAAATCATATAACTCAAGTAAACAACCACAACTCACAAAGTAACTCCAAAATACACATAACAAGGATACAAAGAATACTCTCGAGACTCTCTTTAAAAACTCATACTTAAGAGACTCAAGTATCCTCAACATTTCCCTCACAACACCACTCAACAATTGGCAGACAGACTAGAGCTCTAACTGATCGTAACCACCGGCCCGGCGCGAGAGCGTGGTTCACGATTTAATACTATTAGTAACCACCGGCCCGGTACGAGAGCGTGATTCACTAATAGATGCCATGGTCACCCCGTGACCTATTGATCTCCACAGATCAATATATCTCAACAACTCAACAATTATATTGTTTCTCAACAATAAACTCAACACCTCTCACAATATGTTGCTTTTCAACAATAAACTCAACACAACTCTAACGATACATATTAATTCACAACTCCAACAATACATAATATTTCACAACTCCAACAATACATATTATTTCACATAAATAATATATATACATAGACATTCGCACAGGAATGCCTATTAATACCAACTATAGTTCAAGCATAAATATTTCCACACAATTACGACAAAAAAATCAATTAATTATATACGGTTCGTAATATGAACCATGTGAGGTTTACTCACCTCTAATCCAGCTGCGTCTTCTTAGCAGCACAACCACGATTTTACGAATCGTCCGCCAAATCATCCCGTCGATCACCTAATCCAATACAATCTTAACTTAGCCAATAACTCATAAACAAATTTAAA
Organism: Rosa multiflora; assembly: GCA_002564525.1. Taxonomy (NCBI): domain Eukaryota; kingdom Viridiplantae; phylum Streptophyta; class Magnoliopsida; order Rosales; family Rosaceae; genus Rosa; species Rosa multiflora. The sequence goes on along the minus strand of BDJD01000359.1, from coordinate 195,955 downwards.
CGACGATCCAACGGTTGGATCGAAATTAAACGATGATCCAACGGTCAGATCCTCACAGATCGCCCTTATAAACATCTCCACAAAATTTTATGAAAATCCGACGGTCGGATTCTCATGAATCGCCTTCCAAAATACTAAATCACAGTTATACGAAGATCCAACGGTCGGATCTTCACCCGTGACCACACAAAGTCATCGGGACCGTCATACGATCAACATATCAAAACTACAAGTCCATCGGACGGTCTGATCTTCACAGATCACAAATCGAATGATTGAAATCGATCGAAATCGTAAAATTCATAACTAAATCATACGATATCCAAAAATTGCGTATAATATATCAAAATGATCGTATTGAAATGTAGAATCTAAAAATGTAAAGAAATCACATTTTTGACCCCCCGGAGGTGGCCGGAAAGGGCCTCCGTAGTTAGGGGCAGAGCCGCCGCCGACCACCGCCAATGGTGTCGGTGCCAGGCTGCTCCTCTTCATCTCAACAAGCCTAACCATTTTCCTAACTAGCATGAAGTCTGAAAATGATCGGAAGTGGTCGAAAATTACCTAGAACAGTTGAACTTGGTCGGAAATTTTCCAGAAACCGGCGAGCTTTGATTTCGACGTAAAAACTTCAATATCAGGCCTCAATACCTTCTGGAGAGTTGTTAAGACCCTCAAGGCTAACTCACTGGTTTAAGAATCAATCAAAACGATGCTGTACAGCTCGAGATATCTTGGTCGAAAGTCTCGGTGGCCGGAAAAATTCCAGAATCCAGCGATAGCTCCGTTCCACGTAAAAAAATTCAACAACTCACTTCGATCCCTTCATGAAATTTGTTCAGAACTTCAATCTGAGTTCACCAGCTAGAGAATCACAGGAAGATATGGTCTGTAACTCGAGATAGCCGGATTTGAAGGTGGTTTTCGATCTAAACCACTCAAGCTCCGACGAACGTGAAAACCTTCAAACTAGGTCCAGTCCTTCTTGGTGCTTGCTAAGGAGGTTGAGGCGAGTTCAGGGAGCCAAGGATCGGAAGTTTTGGTGGCCGGAGCTAGGAGAAAACCGGTGTTGACCCTTTTGTGGTTCAAAGCTTGCAGCTCCGATCTGCCGGATTTGAGGCCGTCCCTGTGGAAAAGGTCACGTCCAGCAGCTAGGAGAGGTCGAGGCGAACCTGTGGTGGCTCAGTAATGGCCTGGCGTCGACGGGCGGCGGCGCTGCAGGCGGAGGAAGGAAGCCCAGACAGAAGAGAAAAGAAACTCGAGGGAGAGGAGAGAGAAGAGAGAAAACCGGGGGAGGAAAATAGGGAAAAAGAAAAAAAAGGGTTTTTATGAAATTTCAGAAATATTTTTCTATTTATAGAAAAATCTCAATTTTTTCAAATATTCGTAATAAATTCATATGAACTCCGAATATTTCCTTCCACATAAGCACGCGATCGTATCGACGAGCTCTACAACTTTCATGAAGGAAGTTTTCCCAAATTCCGTACGTATAAAAAGTCAACTTCTTTGACCTCCCCTAAAACGTTCCGTTTCTGAATAAAAAATTTTCGAACTAATTCCACAACATCTCTACGCTTTGTACTTGTGCTCAACACCCCGGAATCATTTCCAAAAACTCATCGAAAATTAATTTGAATTTTTCGGGGTATTACACTTATCCTCTATTTTATCGATAGTACCTGAACTTCAATTTTAATCACAACCAATAACTGAACTTTTCAATTTCAATTCAAATGGTACCTATCACTAACTTCCATTAATATTTTGTTAAAAACTGACTTTTGCCAAACATGTGACTTATTTTTCAAGGATAAATTTCTAAAGTTAATTTTTTTTTTGTAATATCACTTATTTTCACTTATATTGTGGCTATAAAAAATGAGACTATCAAAAAGAAAAGCTTTCAACTTCAATTAAAAATATGAATGAAAGAAAAAAAAACCTTACGAAAGTTTTGTTAAGTTTTTAGTTTTAAATGTTTTATAGTTTCATTAATCAAGGCTTGAGGGCAGCCGCACCAGCCTTTTATTCAAAAAAAAAATGTTTTATAGTTTGTCCAAAAAAAAAAAGTTTAAAGTTTTGTTTGAAATGTTTTGTCTGTATCTCTACTCTAAAATAAATTAATTTTTGTTGAGATCTTGTTTTTAAATTTGGGTTAATTCCTATTTACCCAAAAATCACATGTATTGTGCCCACTTGCACCAACAAGTTTGTATTGTGCCCATTTACACAAATCTTAGGGGAAAAGAACTATAGGGGTAGTCTTTTCTAAACTAGTGCCTCATATGTCATATGCTGACTTTTGGGTTTAACCTTTGCTTTTCCTTAAAAAAAATATGTTCATACTTTTGAAAAAAAACAAAACTAGCCTTCAACATGCCCAATTTTCACCTAATGGCTTCCTGCCTAACGGTTACTTTAACAGGCGGAATCACTGCTGCTTGCTTCGATCTTAAGCAAATTCCAGTTTTTTCTTAGGGAAAAGAAAGTCTAACCCTAAAAATAGTACAGGGATAAGGCAGAAACTTTTATTTTAAAATGACAAACTAAAATTTAAAACATTATTGACAAGGTGGATGAGCAATCTGAAATTATTTATTCAAACATAATTTACAGACTAAAATTCAGAGCCTCATTATAAGGTAAACAGCTAAGAAGCTGTTTAGCTATCCATAAGAATGATTACAGATACTTACTTGTAATGAAAGCACATTACTTCACACTAGACAGGAAGGAAAGAGCACACTGCTACTATGGCTTTCTTACTTCTTGAGAGAATATGATTCTTCTTAATTTTCTGATTCTAGAACTGATATGAAAATTTTCGAATGCCTTACAATGAAACCTAAGGCTCCTTATATAGGGAGCAGACTCCAAACTAGAATTCAAAACAACTATATCTACAGAATGACTCTGTGATTTCCTACTTTTCTGAGTGCTCCTGGTGGTGGAGGTTGGACGGGGAAAAGCAGATTCTTTTAGGTGGAATGTTTTTCACCTTTCCTTTCTGAAAAGCAAAAGTAGCTTTTGGGAAAGATCCAAAAGTACTTTCGGTGCTTTATACACCTGCTGCTTCACATGTTCTCGTCTGTTTCTGAATTGTGACCAAGGACAAATGAGTCGTTATCTTCCTGGGCCATACGAGCAGTTGCTGCATTGTCTTCGACATTTGTATCAACATACATCTTATAGTGGTTGTCTGTTTCAAGCCTTTCAACCCACTGTAAGCATGCCAGTGTCGAGTCTATCTCCTTTCTTGTGAGAGAGAGGAAAATGTCACTGCTGACTACGTCAGGATGATCGTAAGCAGTGATGATAGTTTTTTCTCCTGCTGCAAGGAAGGTATTGTTGATGTCTTCAGAGATGATCTTTTTGATATATTCTAAAGCCATGGCTTTCATCCATGGGATGCTTGAGTTTGACTGGCCATTGAATCCCACACAGGCAGGCTGAAGATATTGCCTTTGAATAATTCTCACATAATGATATGGAGAAATATACTCGACCTCACCGTTTGTCTTCTGGATCCATTCTGGAGGAGTGGATCTGAACTTCAGACGAAGAGTACAGTCATTTTTTCTAATGTTTTTGACTGTGTTGATAATGACAGGGGGCAAGCCTTTGAGATCATCATTTGTTTTAGTCCACAGATTATGGACAAAACCATTTTCAACAAGCCAGAGCTTGTGTTCCTGAGGATGTTTACTCTGAACATTGACTAAGTATCTTCCAACATATGGTCCTGCAATAATGAAGAGAGTTGGAGGAATACGGTCCTCAGAATTATGACTTCCGATCAGACTATGGAATTCATGCCAGTCTGATTCTTTGAGTGCTATGATCGGGACTCTAGCACTTTCTAGATCTTCGAGGAAGTGAATTTTTTCCTTTCTAACAGCACTCTGCTGTGTATGAAGTTCTTCAAACTGTGGCCTAGCATTTTCATAGAGTTCTTCAGCTAGTGCAAAGAGAGCTGGAAACATCAGACCACTGCTTCTTTCCTGAAAAGTGAATAAGAGATTATCCAGAATTGCTTTCTGGTGGTAAGCTAGTCTCCTGCCAGTTCTGAACACAGGAGCATCAAATGTTTGAAGTTCATAGTTAAAGACATTTATTACTCCAGTTGGAGTAGGTTTGCTTTTTGGCAAAGCAACAGCCGTCAACGGTCTTGATGAGCCTTTACCGTCTGCCGTTTGAGACAGGCTAGCCAATCCTTTACCTTGGGATTGATCAGTTGTGGCTAGTCCTTTTGGACCTAGCAAGAATCTTTTGAGGATTTTTTCTTTAGGATCCTCAGTGGGTTCATGTTCTTTTCCAGGTCTTCTGCTTCTAGGATTACGACCTTCGTCGTCATCTTTACGGCTGAACATCACCATTTCCCTGGTTAAGGCGTCTGGAAGATAGTTATTGTTTCCTGCAATCAACTCAACAATATAATCATATTGGTTAAGAAATAATTGCCAGTTGGCTAATCTTCCTCTATCAGCAGCTTTATCAAATTTAAAATTTTTGAAATTCTTTACTCTAGCACAATCGGTGCGGACAGTAAAGGGTTTTCCGAGAAAAGCTGGAGAATTTAAAATTGTTTTCTTGACAGCCAAAATTTCTTTTTCCCCTGTGGGATAATTCAGTTCTGCAGGGCTGAACTTGCCGCTACAAAATTTACAGATCTTTTCAATGTTAGTTCCAGGCATTTTTGCCAGAACAACATCGGACCAATAATTATCAGTCGCATCTGTTTGGAGGATAATTTCATCATTTTCTTCTGGTTGTTGCAGAGGAGGGTTTTTGTAGAGATTTTTTATCTGCTTTACGATTTTTTCATCATCTACAGTGAAGTTCCATTTTCTCTTGGAACTTTTCTTAGGAGATAACATTGCTGTTAGTCCTGTGATTTTGGGAATGAAATCTCTTCCATAGTTTATGACTCCTAAGAATCTCTCTAGACTCTTGGCATCAGGAATTCTATCTGGGAACTTCCAGATTTTTTCAAGGATGTGAGGTTGGAGCTTTATTACTCCATTCTTGATGTTTATTCCTAGGAAGTCAACTTCATTGAGGATAAAGAAGATTTTCTTTTCTCCTAGGATAATTCCATGCTGAACTATCAGCTTTACAACCTTTTGGAGGTGTTTCATGTGTTCTTCTCTGTTTTTGGAGAAGACAAGGATGTCATCAATATAGACGACATAGAACTCCGCAACATGTTTGAAGATGTTGTCCATCTTTCTTTGGAAGATTAAGGGAGCTTGTTTGAGACCAAAATGCATTACTAACCATTTGTAATGACCTTGTGGTGTTCCAAATGCAGTGAGAGGAACACTCTCAGGATGCATCTTGACTTGCCAAAAACCTGACTTTGCATCGAATTTTGAAAACACTTTAGCTCCTCTGAGCTGATTGATTTGTACTCTTACTTGAGCAATTTGATAACCATCTTTGACAGTCTTCTTGTTGACGTCTCTATAGTCAATCACCATTCTAGCTTTTCCTCTTAGGTTTTCCACATGATTTCTCACGTAGATTGCTGGAGCATGATGAAGGCTAGTGGAAGGTTGAATTAATCTCTTGTTCAGGAGATCTTCAATATCTTTTCTGAATTCTTTTTGGTCTTCCTCTTTGTACTGAGGAATGGCTTTGACATGACAGATAGCGTTCATATCATGTAATCGTAATTCATAGACCACTGGGTCTTTTTCCCAAAACTTCTGAGGGTCTACATCGATGTTCTGCTCGAGTAGTTTCTTGATTTTCTCAAGAGTGGGAATTTTTTGAGACTCAAGCTTACTCTGAAAGTGCTTGAGGTTATGTTCGTGAATGAAACTAGCTTCTTCATCTGCGCTAGTTGTTTCTTCTTCTTCATATGAGGATGATGCAACAAGTAATTCTTCTTGTTGTTTGATTTGGAGGATGGTTTCAAATTTGGGTTTGTAGGGGGCAAGATCACCAATATTCTGTTGCGATCTCTGATATTGTGTAGTAAAGTTTGGACCTACAACACTTTTGGCCTGGGTAAGCCTATCTGCCCAGTACACCTTTTCTCCTTTTCTGAGGCCTATCGCTTCTTCATCTTGGATGAATCTCTGTTGGAGAATAAAATCATTTCCCAACAAGAAATCTGATCCTTGGCCTTTAGATTGCCAAACATTATGGATGATAAATGTTCCTCTACCAATGGTGATATGAACATTTTTTGCTACTTTATTCATTGTAAGATGGCTTCCATCAAACGTAACACCAGTAGCTGTTCTTTTCTTATCCTCGTTCCAGAATTGTTCTGGAATTGCAAATCTCTTTGTCACTGTAAATCCCGATCCATTATCTACAAATGCATGTAGATGATATTTTTTATGGTCAGGGAATTTGAGTCAAATCTCTATGCAGTTGCTGTATCTACTAGTAGAGACGACTTTTGATTGTTGTAACTCATTTTCTTGAGCTTGTTCCTGAGACATGAATGATTTACATTCTTTTGGAACATTTTCTGGTATTTCGACTAGTTCTATAGTTGGGTCTAGTTTTTCTTCCTCGATATTTTCTTCTATCATATTGAGTTTTTCTTCCTCGATTTTTTCTTCCTTTATTTTTGAGGAAGCTGGTTCCATGATTTTTTGGAACTGAGTTTCTAATTCTTTCTCTTTTTTCTCAAAGAAATATTCTTCATATTCTTGTTCTACCAATTGGCTGACTAGGCCATTCTTGGTTTTTCTTCTTGCTTCAGCTATGAAGCATTCTTTGTGATAAGTCTTTTTTGACTTTTCACAGAACATAGGAAGTCCATTCTTTTCGTGACATAAGCAGTAGTCACAAATGAATGTACTAGGGTTCACCTGGTAAGAAGACGTTACTGCCTGCGTCTTACTTTCTTCCCAGTTTTTGACATGTAGAACATTCATCTGTCTAGATTCCAAGTACTCTACTTCAGAATCTATTTCGGAATCAGATGGTTGTTCTTCTTCTTCAGACCAAGCAGAGTAAATTGACCTATCATCATCTTCATCATCTGAATAGGCTATTTCATAGCCCTTCATATTTGCTGTTTCTACTATATGCTCATATTCTTCAAATAGAGCTTTAGTAGATCTTTTACCCTTTTCTGGACATTCATTAGCATAGTGCCCTTCAGCTTTACATAACCATCATCTGCAAGATTTTTTGCCTGGTTGAGTATTCTGATGGTTGACTCTATTATTCTTCTTTTTCTTGAAGAATGTCTTTTTAGGATCTTCATCTTGTTGTTTTTTGTAATTTGAACTTTTCTTGAATTTCCAATCCTTTTTCTTATTACTCTTTTTAAATTTTTTCGAGTAATATTTTTCTTTTTTCTTTCTGTGGAACTTGGATTCATGACATCCCCAGTTGGTTGGCATATTCAGTATTCCATAACAGAAATTTTCAACTCCTTTGAGTTGTTTCTTGGCCATCTTTGCTCTAAGATTGGCTTTGCATTGTTCTTTCAGTAATTGCCTGATTCTATTGACAATTCCTCCAACTGAAAATCTTTCAATTGGTTTTTCTGCTATGCTTTCTCGGACAGCTGTTCTCCATGGTTCAGGGAGTTTTCTATGCAGCAGGTTGACTAGATCAGTATTTTCTAGTTCACCGATTGTACAGTAATATTCTTGAAATTCATTCAATTATTCTTCAAAATATCTCATGTCACAGATTTTGAGAGTATAGATATTTGATTTGGCCGTTTCTTTAGCCTTCTCACTTAAATTTGAGAGGTCTCCACAGAACTGATCATACTGGGGTACTGCAAAATCATACGGAGATTTTAAATGTTTCATCTCTTCTAGCCAGTCTTTCCCTCTGGCAGTCTCTTTGAAAGAGAAGTAATACTTTTTTGCTACTCCGGTAAGAGTAGTTTCATAGTACACCTGAAGATCTGGTGCGTCAAATTTTCCAAGAGTTAGAGCAGAAGCCATCATCAGGCTATCAACCCATTGGTCAAGAGTTTTTCTCTTGTCTAAAGCTTTGTCTAGATTCAGCCTGATGCCATGAGAGGAAATTGGTACTCTGGGTATATTGTCTTCTGGGACAAACCTTTGAGAATTTCTTTCTCCAGTTTTGCCCGTAGGGGCTTTCTGAAAAGGAAGTTTTTCTTTTCCTTTTTCTCTTGTGATGAAAGTTTTGGAGTTTTCTCCTTCTTCCATTTCAATATCCTGATAGGGAAGGAGTTTTCTTTCCTTTCCTGGTTTGAAAATTTTCATTTCTTCGATTAGTTTTTCTAATCGTTCAGGAGTTTCGCAGGATTCTGCTTCATCATAGAGGTCATAGAGCTTTTGTGCTCTAAGCATATTTACTGGTCTGTTCATATATGGTTTTCTAATTCTTCTTTAGTGATGGTCTCTGATGGTTCTTCAGAGTATTTGGTACCACTAACACTAGCTTCTCTAGTGCTGTAGCTTCTTCTGAGAAGATTGTTATTTATCCTGACATTCTCATGACAGACGTCACTTTTTATGTGATCGTCGAATTTTAAACAGATATCTCTAGTCTTTCTGCTTTCATATATTGCCGCTTTGGCATTTTCTGCTGGTTTTTTCGGACCAGACAATTTCCATTCAATAGGAAAAGTTACTTCATTCCAAGTAACCTTGTGAATCTGTTGTGAATGGTTCTTCTAGCTAGTGAGGAAACCAGTGGTAAGACCTGGGATATTTGATGTCCTGGTTTTAGGTTCTACCATGGTACTCATCAATTTATAGTAGATTCTGTATACTATAGCCAGTTCTTGCATATCTTTTTTCATTGATATGCCATCTGTCTTGACTCTCAGTCTTAGACAGTGAGCTGCATCTTTCAAGCTGGTTGAGAAATTTGGGAAGCAGTTGAAGTATGCCACTTGACTGCATAGAGATGCCTCAAGGGTTCCCAACAGACTAGCTTGAAAATCTATTGTCTTGGAGGACACATAGAACTGAACAGTTTATGCCTTCTCGGGCTGGAAGTTTTATGCCTACTTGGACTGCTCCAATATGCATAAATTGATAATTTTTTGCTCTTGCTCGGACCACTTCTACAGGAGTGATCATCAGTAGATCGATTTCTCCTATTGTTAAGGGGGTTGTGAATTCCAATAATTTGAAGCGATGGCTATCCATGTCACGCCCCTGATTTTACACACATGAAAATCGATATATATAACCCCATAATTATATATGCGTGAACGTTCAGTCATCAATACAAAATACCTGAAATCTTTTTCCCCTAAACTTACACACATATTGATGCCCTGAACCCTCAAAGTTAATATACACTCGCTCCAAAGAGTTATATATTACACAAGCTTACGAATTAAATTGTCAACAACAAGATAAACGTAAATGCTGCTCAGAGTTAACTATACAACGGAAGTCCTTATTAACGGTAAAGTTACAAAAATGGCTTCCTACCGTAAAGCTGCAAAGGCGCTACCTCAGCTTCAGCACGATTATCCTAACCTGCAGGATTAACCCCTACACCGTTGGAATGGTGCACCGGGTTGCCACACAACAAACCCGGTAAGCTTTTGCAAGCCCGTATGAGTAACTCAAAACAACTCACACCGAATCACGGGATAAAAGCCCGCACAACTCACGCCAAACACGAGGAAAACCTTTCGACCGAGAATAAGGAAAACATACCCTATTTTCCCAAAACAGCACATTCTTTTCCCAAAAGAAACGAATA